>JAAGVU020000008.1:24747863-24763435 GCA_011763525.2 Mormyrus iriodes | reverse complement strand
CAAAAATAACCATATAAACATATGGTTTTTACTTCGCGGATTTTCACCTTTCGCGGGGGGTTCTGGAACGCAACCCCGCGATAGACGGGGCATCACTCTATTTGCATCATGAAGCACAGAACTTTCTGTCTTTCACCCGAACTCCTGCAGCTGATGGCCACGTTGCAAGTTAAGGACAGTAAGTAAGAATTCTAAATGCTCTTGAAGCCTTTCTGTAGCCCAGTCGTTGCTGGTGTCTCACCTGCATTAGGCTGCCTTGATCCAGTTTTCCCTTGAAATGCAATATGTATTAGTCGATGAAACTCTGAGATATTACACTCGAATTTATATAATTGCACCATCATCTGTTTCTCATTTTCTCATCCTCCGCAGAAGGAAACGGCAGCCTATAGCTGGTTATGTTTATTTGTCACAATTATACTACTATTTTAGCAATATTTTTGGAAACAAATCGTTAACAGAAACATTTATACAAAAAAAATGCTGATTATATAATTTCCTTAAATAAAAAGTTGTATTTTAATATATTTAAGGTGAACATTAACTCTGAATATAGTCTGTTTCACTCTGAATGGGCATCGATGCAACATTTTAGCATACTGAAGACTACTCCTTTGTCTTATTTAAGGCTACATTCAAGTTGTTCCTGTAAAATGAAAACACTCATAAAAGCTACACTTAAAATTTTCAGTGCAGTGCAGCAGACTATTGAATACTAACATTTGACTGCTCCATCCATCCATCCATCCAACCATCCTTATCCAATACAGGGTTGGCTTCCATTTAGTGTCCTTCCAGTGGATGGGTATTACAGCCCCAGTAGCACTAGAACAAGATAGGGACTACTTTGTGTAAATAGGTAATTATGAATCTGAGCAAACAAAAATCACATGTGGAGTTCCTCAAGGGTCCATTCTTGGGCCTCTTCTATTCAACATCTACATGCTCCCCCTCGCTCAGATTATGGAACATTATAACATCTCTTACCATAATTATGCAGTTGACACACAACTCTACATTACATTGTCACCTTTTGACTATAGTCCCTTAGATTTACTGAATACGTGCATTGAACAAACCAACTGAACGGAACTGAACACAGAAAAAAACTAAAGTTTTTATTTTTAGTCCCAAAAAAGAAAGACTGAGTCATTGCTCACCTTGAGTCCATGACTCTAAAACCTACAAATCAAGCCAGAAATCTTAATGCAGTTCTGGACTCGGACCTTAATTTCAACACCACATAAAGACAATTACAAAATCAGCCTACTACCACCTTAAAAACATAGCGAGAATTAGAGGATTTCTGTCTAAACAAGATACAGAAAAGCTTGTTCATGCATTTATTTTAGCAGGCTAGACTATTGTAACAGTGTCTTCACAGGTTTTAGCAAAAAATCAGTCAGTCAGCTGCAGCTCATCCAGAATGCTGCCACCAGAGTCCTCACTAACACCAAGAAAGCAGAGCATATCACACCGGTCCTTAAGTCATTGCACTGGCTTCCTGTGCATCACAGGATTGATTTAAAAATATTATTACTTATGTATAAAGCACTAATTGGTCTCAGGCCTAAAAACATTTCTGATTTACTTGAACATTATGAAGCATCCAGACCCCTGAGGTTATCTGGTAAAGGTTTGCTCAATGTTCCCAGAATCAAGACTAAGGAAGGTGAAGCAGCGTTCAGTTTCTATGCTCCCCGTCTGTGTAACAAGCTTCCTGAGAACCTGAGGTCTGCTAAAACTGTCAGCTCATTTAAACCAGGGCTTAAAACATTACTATTTGCTGCAGCTTTTAAATAAATTAAATCGGTAAAGTTATACACTATCACTACAGTATAACTTCTTTTCAGTTAACAGCTTGTTTGGCATTTAAGTTTTTTTAATGTAATTTTACTAGTATTATTTATTTATGTGTTTGTTTGTTTGTTTGTTTATTTATTTATCTTTTTGTCTCAAATGTGATTTTGATGTCTTTTGTTTAAATGTGTTGTTCTGCCTTTGTAAAGCACTTGAATTGCCTTGTGTCTGAATTGTGCTATATAAATAAACTTGCCTGGCCTTGCCTTACAATCCCACCCAGAAACCCGAGGTTGTAAAGTAGGTGGCAGCAGGTGGAACAAGATGCTTCAGAGGATTTGCGTCTTGATTGATCAAATAGATCTTAAAAAGCCAGGTGGTTCTACAATAGGCTGAACTGTAAAAAAGCAGTCTGAGGTTTGCTTTGATGCAAGTTCCTCTGTGAGCTGCTATGCTGTTAAAATTGTCGTTTTGTAAAAGAAGTCTGGAAAAACATCTCACACATATTCTGTTTAATTCCAAGGTCTGCTTCACAGCCCTGAATCCTGCTTCGAATCCTTGGATGCTTCACAGTTGTCTTAAGCAGACAGAAGCAATCGTTTCTATTTAAAGGGAAGCCAAACAAATCCAGAAATGACACAAAAGAGGGCCTGAATGAAGACTCCCCCCTACACCTCTCCGTGTTTGTATTGTAAGGGGAACCTGTGCATGAAGAAGGAGGTGCTGTGGGCATGACAGGGCTCGGTGCGTATCAGAAAGGCGGGGAGCAGGAAAAATAAGCAGGCCTGCGGTACACGGCTCTGAGACGGGGCTTGGCGTGGGCAAACAGAGTGGGCCTTCCTGGCAGGCTTGAAGTTGCATTCCCAGTAAATAAGCTTTACCGGGATAAAAGTGCATGGTGACCTCACGGGTCAACCTGCGACCCTGGCTGTGTTTTTCCAAGGAAGAGCCTGACCTTAAGCTTTTAATCCTGCTGGTTTGTAGGGCTGGCCGGGAAGCCCGCTGAGCCAGCCACACCCCCTCCTGTGTTTTGGTTGTGGCTCACACTGCTATTTCAGTGACCCCGCTGACCTCTCCCTACTGGCCATCCCTGGGGCTCCGTCAGTGAAAGCTGCTGAGGCTGAGACTGGCCGGAGTGGCCCCAGACACTCTCAGGGGTCAGGGGTCACGCAGTGCAGACACTTCGGTCAGTCAGTGACACCTTTTCACCTAAGCTATAAGTCATCTTCCTCCTACGCGCTAGCTATTATTTTACTGTCCAATATATGTGAACCTGTTTACATGTTTTTTCACCAATAGTTTAATGAAGAGACCATCAAAGCAGCTGTAATTGACTAGTATGGAGTGCTTTCAGGGCTAGTTATTAGGATTATCTGTACAAAAAAGATTTCATTTGCGTATTAAATGTTTCCCAGCTACTCCCTCTCAACCCTTGTATGGGGCACCGTTGCCTGTGCAGGATGTGGTTATAGGCAGATGAGCAGTCACCTCTCCCGCCATTGTGAAGATCAGCAGAAAGAATGATCTCTGTTTCCAGCAGTTTGTTTATATGGGTTCAGTCTGCAATCTTGTTTAATACAGCATATTTCAGCAAGTCTGTCACAGAGTGCTTTACCATTCCAGGCAACATAAAAAACAGGGAAATCCAATTTGGCACAATGGGTAAAACATTCAGTGACCTCTTCGAATAAGGTGATCGAGAAATCCTACCGGGAAATTGTATCTGTAAAACTGGCATCCCATGCAGGGTGTTCCCTTGTCTTGTGCCTTAAGCTGCCTGGGATAGGCTCCAGGCCCCTCGTTATCCTGAGCAGGACGAGTGGTTGGAATATGGATGGAATTGTGTCTATAAACGTGCAAACGTGAAAATCATCATTTGCTGCCTCTTCAGATCATCCAGTGCTTATGTTCAGCTCTCCCTTTCAGAAGAAACACTCTCGGTAGGAATACATGGTGTGGACCAGCTTCCTGTCAACCTCAGGTCAGCAACTTACCCCCAGGGTGGCACACAAGTGAGATCTAATTGTCTCTCCCTGCCCCTGCCCTTCCTCTGCCCTCCAAACCGCCGCCATAACACCCTCCTCTCAAATTCCACCCTTGGTTGAAATTCTACCCCAAGCCTCCTATTTACCAGGTCAGTATGTTTTCCATCCCATCCGGACGCTGAGGAGTAATTAAATTATGATTTCATTGGGTAGCTCCAACAGCAAGAGATCAGTCGGTCAGAAGTAGATCAGGGTTGTCTTGTCATAGTCATGTGACCAGCCTGCTACAACTGTCATAAATAATCATTTTGTTTTTGTGATATTTTTTCTTGATCTCCAATTGATTTGATTTGTGCATTATGTCAAATTAATAGAAATTCTTCAGTGTGGCGTTTGCACGCTGAGCCCTCCATTTTCTTTCCCTCAGTCACATCCAGTAGCAATGAGGACCCTGAAGTTTGCAGATTTATTTTACACGATGCTTAACGCTGTTCTGTTCAGTCTTTTGCCCCAAAACGCTGAGCTTGATACAAATAAATGACGCTTAAGAGGAAGTTCAGCACTGATTGAAACCTAGAAGGTTTTCCTGATGGTTTTCTGTTCTATTTTGTTTTTCTTTTCTACATCTTATATCAATGTTATTCATTCAGTTTTTTAGGTTTTAGCTTTATTTTAAGAAAGTGTTAATGGTATATGTTTTATTCACTTGTGTAGCTTCATTGCTTGTTAATCTTACTCAGGCGCAGTTTTTATGTACGTCCCCTGTGTCCCAAGGCAGTATACAGCAGGGCAAGTGTAATGCAAATCTCTCAAGGAATGTTTTTAATTTAAAAACTTAATTTAAATCCATGAATTCTGCTCTGACGGCCTGGAATGAACACAGTAACCCATTTGTTGTCATACAATGCATTGGGGTTGTATGCTTCCAGCAATACTTTCACTCACTGGATCTGGTCAACTGACTGCACTAGACAAGATGTTTTTCTCAATGGCTGCCTTTATAGGCTGATATTTACATGGCAAGCAGCATCACACGTAAAACAATGAGATTTAGTTCAGGATTCAGGAGGTGTGCTCAGACTGGCCTTGTTTTCCTACCAGGTGTTCCATTGTTATTAGACTTTTGCATCACATGCCATGTGAAGACCTCCTGTCCATAGGTGTGAATGTGTGTGTGGGTGTCCTGCGATGGGCTGGACGATGGGTTATTCCCTGCCTTGTACCTGTTGCTGCTGAAATAGGCTCTGGACCCCCATGACCCTGAATAGGACAAGCGGGTGTTACAATGCATTATGTAATAAGTGGAATTATGTAATAACTCAACAAAATGTAACAAATTTTCACTTCATTATGTAATACCACCTGAATTTTGTAATAATCTGCCACATTTTGTAATAGCTTGAACTCAATATGTAAAACATTTCCCTACATTTTGTAATAAATTATTACATATTGTGGCAGTTATTACAAAATGCGGAAGTTGCACTTTTTAATGATGAAAATGTACTGTGCATTATGTAATAAAAAACCAAGATGGATGTCTTCATGAACACTTTGTCAAGTTATTACATAATGCAGCATTATTACATAATGTGTCATAACACGGGTACAGAAAATGGATGGATGGATGGATGGATTTTGGATCATGCAGGGTTCTGCCAGGGAGAAAAATAGGTGAACACAGATGTTATGACTATTTATTATTCAATCCAAGACAGACATTCTTCTTCCTGTGCCTATCAAGGAGCTCACATCAAGTCATTCTGGTCATCAAGCTATGAAATGACTCATCACAGGCATCTGTGGTTTCCCTTCAAAACCACGGTTGAGTTCTTATCCAAAAATGACTACAAATACAGCAAGTTGCCAGTTTATTTGGAAAAAGAGGGAGAGTTTACAAAGCTATCTCGTTTTATATAGGTTGCCACATTAAACACTGCAATGGTGAGGGAGGACCTGTATGTGTAGATGTTAATTAGAATCATGTTTTTGAAGTCGTCCTTTAATACTGTATGGTATATGAGAGGAATCAGCCTTTACGCTCAAGCTACAGATGTGTAGAATATATTTACTTTATATTTGTTTTAAAAAGCAGGGGGTGGAGGTCTGGAGCCCACCCCAGGCAGCAGAGGTTGGGACACTCTCTGGACAGGACACCAGTCTATCACAGGACACTCCATGGACAGGTCACAAGTCTATCACAGGACACTCTCTGGACAGGACACCAGTCTATCACAGGACACTCTCAGGACAGGACACCAGTCTATCACAGGATACTCTCAGGACAGGACACCAGTCTATCACAGGACACTATCAGGACAGGACACCAGTGTAACACAGGACACACAAATTCAGAATCACAGTTGGATGGCGCTTGTTCTCACATTGTAGATGAGCCCTTTATACACTAGTACTGTTCTTACCCCATACAGATAGTAAGAAGATAGTAAAAAGGTTTTTAAAATAATAATAAATAACCTTTAAACCTATAAAGATAACATAGTAAAATGCTGGACTTCTGAAAAACCAGAATTTCTTTCCCATTTCTGTGAGGAAAAAGAAATCCCGCTTTGTTGGCCATTCTACTTTAGATTTAATTACAATTTGCTTGTTTCATAAAACACCTAATGGAACCGCTTTATGCAACCAGGTGTTTTTGATATAAATACACAGCCCACGCTTCCTACACTGGGGCACTGTACTGGTTCACATGATGTCAGACATCACACTTGGGTTTCTAGTTGTATAACAGAGCCATCATTTCTTCTGCTCAGCTATAATAAGTAAAGCTCTCGGACTGTCTTCACCAATCAAGGTCTGTCCTTAATTTGGAGCTTATATTGTCTGATGGAACAGCTGTTATGGACCAGACTGTTTGTTTGTCAAATGCCAGATGGTTATTGTTACAATGTTCCTGTGCAGTGTCCTGTCCTTCTCTAGGAGCCCATTTGTGTGTCCTTTGTCCCTACAGCCACAATACACCCCCACACGGGGTATGCATGGGGACCAAAAGTCAGGGAGATTTCCTCTGGCAATTCCAGTCTAGCAGCTCAGCTGTGCAGAGGAACTTATACTTACCTGGGGTGAAATCAGCAGCCCAGCCCAAATGTTGTCCTAACGAGAGCAAAACGTCTTTTTTCTACCCTTCTGTGGTTTTGGCTTTGAAGAGCCTCAAGCTGCAACATCCGGACATGGGCCTGCGGTTGTGTTCTGAAAATGTCTACCTTTTCATGGCCTGCAGAGAAGCCAAAGTCTCAGAATCACATTATCCATCAGTGACAAAACAACAAAAATGATCGACACTGGGCAACCAATCTACTTCTTTGTTGACGAAAAGCGCAGTCCCTGAATGAACTGACTGCTTGTGAACCATACATGAATGTCAGTGCAGCATTTTACCGCAAGATCTCTGGCAGATAGTCATTCTCCATTGACTCCATGCTTGTTAGCAGCCCTGCAGCAGTGCCTCCCCGGCCTGCTTAGAGATTCCCATCTCTCACTCCCAGGATCTGTGTGGGTATTCATCTGAAAGGGGAAAAAAAATGTACTAATGTCCAAACACAATGGTTTATGCAATTATAGTCAGTTAATACTGTCATGATATGACCAGTTATTAAAAACTCTCAATACTGCACTAATATCTGGGAATATTATGTTTTTAGCACTTGACATTTTATTTACTTGTTTTGCTTCTGGTGAAAATGATTTCTTCTTCTTGGGCCTGACTGCCAGAGTAACGGCATGGTCCGCGTGCTTCTTTGTTTTTATATCTTACCCCATGCTAGGATCCCTCTGTGGAGGGATGAGGGGCTGGCCGCCAGCTAATAGAAGGGCACCCCAGGTCCTCCGACGGCATTGACCTCTGGGCCCTTGGCTGAAGACAGCGAGAGACAGAGAGCCCTACTTATTTGCCAGATAGCTCGGAATGTTCTGGAAGAGACATTTCGCAATTAACCGCCAATAAGAGTCATGCTCCTCCTGTAATAGGAGGGCAACAGCTTGCAGATGGACTCATTCCTCCACAGGCTTTTGAAAGGCTGGTCCCCAGTATCTGACCCGTACTGACTGTCCCCCGACCTTTCCCTACCATACCTACTATCTCTGTCAGTACACCTGGTGGTATATTTGCCAAATTTCTGTAGAAGGACTACAGGAAGAGACAAAAGAAGTCAATGAACACAATGCCGGATTTTAACATGGGTTACAATAATATCCAGTTACAATACTTGTAATGAAACGTAAAGTATTTCCCGTGTCTTTACATAGACTAAAGAAGGATTGTACATAGTTGACTTAACAGGTTAAAATAGTTGAATGTGTTATTCTGTAACCAGGTAGCTTGTCAACTGGCTCATTGATTCCAAACATTATGCTTTTGTTCATAATGATTTATGTCATTTTAACATTTATATAGCAAAACGTGTTTTTAACTGTGAATCAGATGGTACAGAAGCTGGGATATTTGCAGGGCAAGAATCTAACGCCTTTCAGGAGGTTTTATAAAGACTTCTGTAGTGCTTGCTCCAGTTTTATTGCATTGCATTAAACACAATGTGTCAAACACATGTAGGATATACAGAAGGTCAGCATATTGCTCAGAAGGCTTCCATAAAACATCCCTTAATAACTAGATCTGCAGTAAGTTGCATTGTGGTGCACCTTACTATTCCACTGCTTTATATATTAGATATTTTTAAAAACTGTGGCACACTTTGTATTTGCAATTGGTTAACCTTACTTAAGGAAGGATTACCGTAGTACGTAATGGAGAGGGACAGGCAGAGAAAAGTTCAGTGACAGCTGAGAAAGTTTTACTGTGGATATAGATGTCAGTGTTTTAATTAATTCGTTAAAAATGTATGTGCCTTTAATTTCTGCTTTCTTCAGAAATCATTGTTCATTTTTGCTGTTGATACGACATCATAAGAGCCCTGATGAACTCAGATGGTATCGGGGACAGAGGAGTGGCTTGCTCCGATGGGCAGCGCGCAGAGCAGGAGAGTGTCACCGGGCAGAACCACGGTGCAAACAAAGCGCCGTTTATCCTCTTGTTCAGGTACAAGTGACTTCAATTAGAGCTGTGTGCCGAACTGACTGTGGCAAGGGTCAGGGGGACGGGGGGGTGCCTGATCTTCAAAGTAACAAAATTGTCCCAGGGTCAGCTTCCCCACGCGTTTGATGGTGGAAAAACATTTTGCTTACATTCTTCCATCTAGCATGCCCTAGGTGCCAATACTTTGCACATTTAAAAGCTTACAAAACAACTTAATTAAGCCATTTGATAGTTACAAATCTTGTCTTTTGGTAAAAGAAATATCACTTGGGGGGGGGGTGGGGTGGTCAATATTATGCACTCACAGTTTCATGCAGAAATAATAGGGAGGTAACGGAGCTCAAAGCAGGAATGAAAAACTGCTGAAAATCCATGCAAAGTAATTTACGTTAAAGGGGAGTCTATGAGTTCATGGGCACCTTAAGCGTATTTGCCATGTCTCAGGGCAGGTGTGTGAACACAGGAGAAGGTATTATACAGCCTTCTGTAGCCTTCTCTACATTATTTATTTCAACATGTTGAAACTTCAGGAAGGCATTTTGAAAATTTGTGACCGAGTTGTTAAAGAATGCTGAAGCTGTCAGTGAGGTATTTCATCTTCTGTGTTTCCCCTTTTGCTCCACACAAAGGTCATTTTCAATAATTGTTTTACAAAATTATGTCATAGTTTTACTCTCAAACTATTCTCCCTTTCTAGTTCTGAAATTACTCAGCTGTCAACCACTGTTATTTCAGCGATATTTCTGCTAAAGAATGGAGTTATTTTTTTCTTATTAACGGAGCTGAATATCCCCCAGGGACATACTTTTAAAAGTTTTACCAAGAAACAATTGATGATTGTGCGACAACTCAAGACAACCACATCCCATAATAAAACATCTCAGGAGACTCTGACTTCATCCAGCCGCCCCTCCATCCCTGATGCTTCCGACCCACATCCTCTTCTGTGAAAATTAAAACATACTTTTCACCGTTACTCAACGGCTCAAGTGCTATGTCAGCCAAATAATCAAGGGGTCACGGGGCCCCGCAGACAGAAGAGCAGTAAGAATCGATTCTGCTTGCCGTGTTCTAACTTCCGCAGGTTGGGGGGGGGATGTAATTTGGAGAGGGGAACTCATGTGAGAAGGCTTGGACCGCCCCGGGATCACGCAGCCCCCTTCACATCCACCCTTTGAGACATTTCACAATTTGAGGTTTCCGAGATTTCAGGTGTTTAAGTTTAAATGCTTAACGCACTTGCAGTAATGAACCCGCCCATTATGAGAAATGCATGTTCTCTGTAGGTGAGAGCAAGCTGGCTGTGAAGGGCAGCCACCCATAGCAGTGCCCAGGGAGCTGGGGGTTACGGGCCTTGCTTATGGACCCGTAGATGTGCCGAGGCCGGGCTCAAACCAACGACTTTCCAATCACAGGCACAGAGGCTTTGCCCACTGATCCACATGCTGTCCCCTATGTTTATTCTTATGTTTTGTTCCTTAAAGATCTCTGTGATGTGAAGCACGTCATCTCAAACCTTCGTAATGGTATTAATGGAAATGAAAAATTAGTCGAAAACAAGCATTGCTACTGTGAAAAATTAAATGCCATGTGTGTACTATATCAATCTTCTAAACGCTTACTTGGTAGTGTTCTGGATAGCCTGGAGTCTATTCCAGTCAGCACAGGGTTACAACGTAGGGGTTCACCATGGACAGGATGCAGGGCCACTGTTGATCACACCTTTAAAAATGGGAGGAGGGGAATTTGGTTACATTGATCCTTAGGGTGTTTAAAACTCCATTTTTGAAATGCCCCCCCACAATTCTCATGCTTTAAACAGCCTAGTGTGTCGTATCCCAGCTAAGCCCTGACATTTGGTTCTGCTTTATGCCGGATATGGTAGTAAGACAAACCTCCTCCCTGATAACCGAAATACTGATTCAAAATGAAAGTTTACAATCAACACAAAAAGAAAACATTTCCTTTTTGGCAACACTTTGAATACATTGTGATAATACTGTCAGCATGCTTTTATAATCTTGTATTTCAAAGTAGATCATGGTACGTTTCAGTTTGCATTACTAAATTAGGGTTATTTTCTAGAAAAAAAAGGCCCTCTGATGTTTACGGCAGGGGTACTACTGTTTCAAACTCGTTGTTAACCATTATGCAACATTACCTCTTATTGTATAAAATTATAGAAATGTGTTCAAACATATACATGAACACGGAGGTTAGGGTAAGCAAGCTCTTTCCTTGAAAGTCTTATAAATTCTTATGAAAGGATGTTGCAAGATAAGGGAGCTAAGTCTTTGGGAGAGTGTAGGTCTGTACTGTTAACAGGCCAGTTCCAACAGTACTTCTGCTGACAACATGCCCCGCACTGTAGGGGGCGTGTCCAAACAGCCAGTTAGCAATATTTGATTTTTGAAATTGATCGATATGTACTTAATTTGTTTCTTCAGACTGAAAGTTGAGTAAGGATGAAACATGGATCAAATCTCATGTGCTTGACTAATACTTGAACTGTGCCCACTATGTAACTAAGCCAGCTAACAACCGACACGCGTCTAAACCATAAAACCATCAGTATTATTGGTTGGAAGTTTGGATAGAAATCTGTCCTATACCGTTCTCAAAATGGCTTTTGATGCCTTTGGCCGCATAACATCGGTATAGACATAAATGCAGATTTCAAAATCCATGGCACAGCTGCAGGGCTGACAAATGGGATAAAGCTGATAGGGATTAAAATGCATATGCAAGGCTAAGAGGGCCGGAGACAGGCCACACTGTGGTGTCAGGGCCGCTGGCCATCAGCCAATCAGGGCTTGTGACCAAAACTTAAAGGTAGGAACCACAAGTCAGGCTAGTGGCGGCACAACTGCTCTCTTATGCTTCATGCCTGAAATTCATGTGCTCTGCCCCACAATCACTGATTGAATCACCCCTAATTGCATAATTAACATCACATGGGCCACCAGCCTCACATAATGCAGACTCTGTTATTTTCCAATAATGTCTTTTTGAATAAAATTCAGAGCATGTTTAGACATAGCAGAGGTGGGTTTTACAAAACCTAGGGAAAGACACTGGTTGCAAAAACTGAAGATTGCAGGTTGCATTTGATAGCGTAACACATATCATTACAATGAGACCGGCCCTGCGGGGGAACTTATCAAAAAGCACCAACAGAAACCTCCTTTTCCTGGCAGCATAGCTAAGCTCCCCCAGCATCAAAGTGGTAAAAATCTCAGCTGCTCTGACTGCCAGTGAGACCCCAAAATTGTCTGCTTGACACTAAAACCATGCAGTCTATAAATTCAGTTTTTATCAGCTAAGACCTGCTTTCAAGACATGGCAGTTGAAATGAGTTAATGTGGCTGTTGGTGTGATATTTTACTTTGCGCCTGGAGAAAAAACAATTTATCAGAGGCCAGCAAATGGGATGTTTTCCAGTTCCTCTAGATCTGCTTACAGCTCTGGGCGGAGGCTGAGCACCCTGTTCATGCAGGGCTCTTTCATGTAAGTAAGTAAAGACTCATGCAGCGCCCAGACCCAGGTCGTTAACCGGCCCAGATGCCCCTCGACAGGCTGCCGCACGCATGCCAACCGTGCCGTTCCAGAGGGACTGAAGCGCAAGCTGCCAAGAGGAGAGCAAGTGCGGCTAGAGGAAATGGAGTCTGGCATGTTTACTCTGGGATAAATCCCTCCGGAGCCTTTTGTGGGCCGTCATTAAAGGTTAATTGCCCGTCCGTCTGGGAATCCTCACAGCTCCCACCGACATAGCGGAGTACGTGTGACCGCTTGGGAAAGTAAGGAGAAGTCGTTGAGCTTTTCTGATTCTCCGAGTGGCATGCCAATTCTGTGCATCCTGTACCGATTGCATGCAAACCAGGCGACGTCCGTGGAAAGCTCAGAATATAATACTGCACTGGGCAGAAAACGAGAGCCTCTGACTAGCATCAACCTGGCCAGAAAACCACAAGGCCAAATCCATCTACTGTACACTGAAAAATATAGTGATGCTAAACAGCAGGCCTAGATTTCCTCCCAGAAAACACAAGTGTATCTGAGTTTTGTTTCTGAGCCATTTGCATAATGCATTCTGATGGGTGGGTATTATTTTGAACATGTCTTCCCATCTTTGTTGCGAAGGATCCTGAAGGGATTGGGCTCAGCTCAGAGCGGGCTTCCAGGGTGCAGGCTTTCAAAGGGAGACGATGGCCCTTTCAAGTCAGGACACTTCGATTGTGTTACAGATTGGTTCCAGGTGAGGCGGCTTTGGGGAAGTTGAGCGAGAGGAAAATTGCCCTCCGCGGAGTGCTGGCCAGAGTCGAAGAGGCTTCACGGTTGGGATGGCAGGCCAGGATTTCAGAACTGCGCACGTACTGCAGGATTTAGTGGGACGGAGGCCTTGCCTTAGAGAACCTGTGACGGTTGATGACAGTTAGGGGCTGAGGCAGTTTTGCATGAATGCTGAATATTTGGTGGGTATTTGGATGTCACAGCAAAACTGCTCTGCAGGGACTTCTAAAAGAAACGGCTGTATTGTAATTTCACGTTGGTCCCTTAAAAACTTCGGTCATTCTTCGGTAAAGTTGTTGTTTGCTGAGGTAACATTTTCCATCCATTACAAGAGTTTTTTTTTCTGTCTTCATTCCTGTCTGACTGTTTGATACCCAACCCACATTTTGATATGAAACTTCTTCCATTTAATACAGCTAGAAAGTTTTACTTCTTTAACATTATTTAACATTTACCAGAATCACACACAGAATTCGCATAACTATGTACCTCAATTAGTGAGAAAGGTAAGTTAGTTATAATTACCCGATGACTAATGTGAGGTATATGAACTGATATGGCCACATGCACTATGTTCTGTGATCTGGCTTTGTCATATTCAGCCTCCCTCAGTTAACTTCCCTCAGTCAGGTAACCAGGCAGCCAGGGAATTGCCCATTTTCACATGTATGTTATTTAAGTTACCGATGATTACTTTTGTCTTGAATCTGTCAGTACCAGTACCCAGAAATTAGCTAATTCTTACTCACTATTGTGTAGCTAATAATTGTTTACAGTGAATCCATCAAAGTGCCCCAGCTCTCAGTGGGTAGATTGAGCAGAGCAGTTATACCTGTGGGAAGAATGAGATCACAGTCATCACGGCTGGCCAAGTGTCTCAGTGTTTACCGCCGCTTTACATGCATTGGAACAGGGCTCTCCTTAGACGCCCACACCACGAGATGAGACGAACAGTGCTGCTCTCACCGCCTCCACAGAGGCCAGACCAACGGGATATGCTGTTATTCCACTTGTGTTTGGATGGACTGTATGGGGATCTGCCCCTTAATGAAAAGATAATAGAGGCGACATTCCCATGACAGATCAGGAATACCGAAATGGGGCAAAGCACCACCTTAGAGTTCACACTTCCAGTCCCAGAACAGCCTTCCTCTGACTCCTGCTACAGGATCTGATCCGGTACATTGCAGTGTGATTTATACCGCCTGTGGATTTTGTTCACTTCTCCTCTTCCCTCCTCTACAGTTTTGTGCCACTAGACAAACAGGGTGATTTGCCTTATATCCTGAGCCTGTATCCATATTTTCTGGATTAGGCCTGAATTACTGGGTGTCTCATTTTTATGTAGTGGTATTGTCCTCCATTCATTTGTTTGTCGTATGGTTTCAGTAAATGGGAGGTTTTTTAAGAACAAATGTAAGCTTAGATAAAAAATTATTGTCACTGCTTATGAAGGGTGGCGTAATGTAAATCATGCTTTGTGTACCAAACAAAAACATTTAAAAATGTGATATATGATAATAAGATAATTACACAGATGTAATAATACTTATATAGATATTGCACTGGATATAAACTGAACTGATTGTGTGACTGAAGGATGCACATTTATACTGGTTGAACAGTGAATGTGGAAGCTGACCTCAGAGTGCTCCAGGCCCAATGGCTGGGATTCTGAAGCGTGGAAGCTGAAGGGAGATGCTCCGAGGTCAGGGGGCCCCACCATGTGTCTCTGGCCAGGGAGGAAGTGCAGTGTTTACACGGCGCTCTGCCTCCTCTCTCCGGTTTCAAGGGAAACAGTCCTGCTCTCCCATCACATGCCCCCCGCACTCAATACAGAGTGTAGCTGATTTCTATTTTTACATCCACAGGGTTGGTTTTAAGCTGCCATAGGACCCCTGCAGGGTGTCATATATATGTTCTGCTTTCTTTAACAAGACAGCCCCATGCAGTCTTTTTTACAAGATTTAATTTAAAATGTGTTATCCATCCATAAATCCCAAGAAGCACAGGCCATGGGCAGGGCACAGGCTGAATGACATGCCAGTCCATTGCAGGACGAAGGCCGAGGTACCTCTTCACTCTTTAAATGCTGGGGGGAAGCCTACCTCTTCACAGGAAGACACACAGCTGCCTGCTATGCCGAGGTGCCTCTTCACTCTTTAAATGCTGGGAGGAAGCCTACCTCCTCACAGGAAGACACACAGCTGCCTGCTATGCCAAGGTGCCTCTTCACTCTTTAAATGCTGGGAGGAAGCCTACCTCATCACAGGAAGACATACGTGAATGAAACACATAATCCACGAGGTTACAGTGTTGTCTGCTAAACCAATGCACCAGCTGGTGCATGTTTTATTAAAATAAAGCAATTATACACTCACCTAAAGGATTATTAGGAACACCATACTAATACGGTGTTTGACCCCCTTTCGCCTTCAGAACTG
>JAAGVU020000008.1:24713039-24736746 GCA_011763525.2 Mormyrus iriodes | reverse complement strand
TGCAAAGACCAGTGTATCTCAGTGTCGCTGAGCCCGGCGGTATGCAAAGACCAGTGTATCTCAGTGTCGCTGAGCCCCGCGGTATGCAAAGACCAGTGTATCTCAGTGTCGCTGAGCCCGGCGGTATGCAAAGACCAGTGTATCTCAGTGTCGCTAAGTCTGGCGGTATGCATAGACCAGTGTATCTCAGTGGCACTGAGTCTGGCGGTATGCAAAGACCAGTGTATCTCAGTGTTGCTGAGTCTGGCGGTTTATAGACCCGCATATCTCAGTGGGGCCCATGGCGTCACACATTCTGGTCAGGGTCTGTCATCGAGCTGTCAGAGACCCAAATAAGAGAATTGGGAGTCCAAGTCCACAGACATCGATCTTTCTCAGTTTCTGGTTGGTTTTCTTACTCAGGCCACACCTCAGATATATTCCTTTTTGCATCATAGCTGCATTTTCTAATGGGAGCAGATTTGGTCTCTGTATTTCTGTATTACCACCATCAATTATTGATGTCAGTCGTTACCAACTAGGGAGTGTCAGCTATTACCAGCAATGCTTAGCACCATAATCTCTGAAAAGTTACCCATCTTAATGTAATTTCTATTACAGGAATGATCCTCAAGTGTAGAGACATGATGGAAGGCCTGGAGTCTGCTCCATGGACAGGATGCCAGTCCAATTCACAGTGCCCACACTGGGGCAATTCAGACATACTAATTTGAATGGCGTTGGACTGTAGAAGGAAACCTACAGAAAATGGGGAGACTCTAAACACACAGTCCAAACTGGATTCAATCCCTGAACCCTGTAGGTTCCTCCACAGCACCACCACTCCCAAATGACTGAGATATTTGCAGAGTGCACATGTTGTAGTGAAGTGTGATGCTTGGCACAGTCCTATTGGGGTATGTATATGGGGTATGTTATTTTGTCATCCTAATTATTTGGAAACTTGATAAATCCCAGATACCGTATGGTGACATCCCCACCTACACTGCTTGCTGATTTCAGGAAGCATGGTTTTTCCCAATCTCACAATCGCCTTGGGCCAAAGACATGGTAGGCCCAGACACAATGATATTTTCTCCAGTGTAAACAACTGTGTTTGTGGAGGTCCTGGGTAATGGGATTATGGGATAATGATGGGAGGTGGCAGCTGGAGGCACACACATTTAGGAGCTGACAGATGCTGAAAATGCTCTTCAAAGGCATTTCCCTGATGAGTACAAAGGTACGGCCATAGATGTAATCTGAGCATCCCTTAAACCTGCAGGAAGACATCTTGATCAAATTATCAGCTCTTCTACTTCATAAATTTGACTTTGTCCAGCTTGCTTCTTTAGTGTTTTTTCCTTTACACAATGAATGCTATAAATAGCCCAGCTGGCAAAAGTTTTGCTTTGATTTTTTTTTTTTTTTTTGCAAGTCCTTCAAATTCCTGCACACTAAAGTTGTACACTGATCAGCCATAACTTTCAAAACCACCTGCCTGAAATTGTGTAGGTCCACCACATGCTGCAAAAACAGATCCGAACAGTCGAGGAATGGTCTCTGCAAGACCACTGTAAGTTGGATTGGACTTGTTTGTCCGGC
The DNA here is from genome assembly GCA_011763525.2 of Mormyrus iriodes. Lineage (NCBI taxonomy): Eukaryota > Metazoa > Chordata > Actinopteri > Osteoglossiformes > Mormyridae > Mormyrus > Mormyrus iriodes. The sequence goes on along the minus strand of JAAGVU020000008.1, from coordinate 24,735,162 downwards.
ACATCCCACGGATGTTCAATCGGATTGAGATCTTGGGGATTTGGAGGCCAAGTCAACACCTTGAACTCTTTTTCATGTTCCTCAAACCATTCCTGAACAATTTTTGCAACTTGCATTATTCTGCTGAAAGAGGCCACTGCTGTAACGGGGTGCACTTGGTCTGCAGGAATGTTGAGGTAGGTGGTTCTTGTCAAAGTAACATCCACATAAATACCAGGAGACAAGACTTCCCACCAGAACATTGCCCAGAGCATCACACTACCCCTGTGGGGTTGCCTTCTTCCCATAGTGCATCCTGGTGCCATCACTTCTTAAAGGAAAATGATGCACATGTGCCCGGCCATCCACATGATGTAACAGAAAATACGACTCATGAAACAGGTCACCTTCTTCCATTGCTCCATGGTCCAGTTCTGATGCTCACATACTCATTATAGGCGGTGTCAGCGGTGGACTGGGGTCAGCATGGGCACTCTGACCAGTCTGTGGCTATGTACCCCCATATGCAGCAAGCCGCAATGCACTGTGTATTATGACACCTTTTTGTTATAGTCAGTATTAATTTTTTCAGCAATTTGTGCTACAGTAGCTCTCCTGTGGGATCATACCAGATCGTCTAGCCTTCGCTCCCCACATGCATCAGAGAGCCTTGGGTGCCCATGACCACATTGCCAATTGACTGGTTGGCCTTCCTTGAACCACATTGTTATTAATCACTTATTAATCACTGCATACCAGGAACACCCCACAAGACCTGGCGTTTTGGAGATACTCTGCTCTGGCCATCTTGCCATCACAATTTGTCTCTTGTCAAAGTCCCTCAGATCCTTACATTTACCCATTTTTCCTGCTTCCAACACATCGACTTCAAGAACTGACTGTTCATTTGCCTAATAAATAATGGAACCCTTGACAGGTGCCATTGTAACAAGATAATGTCATTCACTTCATCTATTATCGGCTTTAATGTTATGGCTGATTAGCACATGTTACTACCGTTTTTTAAGAAGTTCCCCATGCCTGCAAATAATTTTTATATATCACCTCAAACTGACTATCTATCTATCTATTGATCAAATGATCAATCAACCAATTAATCAATCAATTAATTGATTAGTGAGTTCTCATTGTTTTCCTGCATGTTTTGTCCCTGGCCCTGATGCCATTGTGGACTCTGCCAAACGTAATGTAGTCAGCAATGGTACCCTCATCCAGAGATAACAACTTGAACAGTGCATTGGTAGATGGGGGATGATTCTTGCTCAGATTTCAGAGTAGTGGAGGCTTCCTGCCATACATCACCAATTCAGCTGCACATGTGCTGAACAAAGGGAAGTCAGTAACAAACAACAGTTTTAATGTAACAATATGAATATATTTCCCCAAAAGCTGGATAGACATCTAATGTAAACAAATAGCTATATTTTCCAGTACAGTGTATACATATTTGCATAACATTTGTTACTCTGGTAACATTTTGACAGCAGAAAATTTAAAAGGCAGCAAATTCTACAGTGATTCTGCCGCCCGCTCAGCAATTTCTACTATGGCGGGAACCCCCTGGCTTGGCAATTTCTGTGGTGGGGGTCCAGGGTGACACGTCAGGGAGCCCAGAATTTCTAGCTACCCCTGCTGACTGCATTCATTACTTTGTAAATTCTGCACCCATGCCCCTTTTCCACACCTGTCCCTGTGACAATGATCAGTCCACCCAAAAGTTTAGATCATTAAATTTGGTCCTTCAGCGACATCTAGTGGTGATATATGATTTAATCTACTTTATTTTACGACGTCTTTAACATTTTACTTTTGTTAGTAGAAATGTGTGTTTCTTTCGTTCTTTATAGCTCACACCAAAGACTTGTAAAGTGACTTCAGCGTTTTATAAAAATCATCACAACCAAGGATTGCAAATTTTCCATCTTTGGTGGAATAACTTCAAAGCAGAGGTCTGGCAGGGTTGCAATTTCATCTCGACCTTCCCAAAACCACACAACAAAAAACAGCCTTTTTCATCTTTATGTTCATGTCCAGAGCCTGAATCCGCTTCTAATGTGAACAGCCTAAACTATCAAAAAGACCATTTGGAATAAACCGAATTTTAATCTGTATAAAAGGTAATCATTCATTTTTTGTAACATTTAAGGGGATCATCAGGCTATAGTCTAATCTGCTGCCTCAGTTAGTCAATTACAAGTAAACTCAGTTGCAAGTTAAAGTCAATCAACATCATGGTCTGATTACCAAAATTACTTGTTTTTCCTGTAGAAAAGTCAATTGAAAAGTTAATTGAACTTAAATGAAAGTTTGATGTTTTGATCTTTAAACAAAGAAGTTAACCAATTTACAAGGCTAACTTCCATTCACCTAATCCTGCTTATGCTATCAGAGTGCTGGTTATCTCCTGGCACCCATACAGTGTGCTCCTATGTCCTGAGGTAAGATTTAGGCCTCCCCAAGCCTAACTCCATACTAAGCCTGTTCTGCAAAGCATAGGGGATGCAGCCAGTCCCCCACAGAGCACTCACAGACAAGTGAAGTTTGGAGCCACCAGTGAATCTGAATATTAAACTCTTGGATTAAGAGAAGAAATTGAAATAGAAAGCCCATATAATAATCCAGGCTATTTCATAAACCTTCAACTCCAGATAAACCAGTGGGAGAACCAGAAATCACTTAAAACTGAGTGAGTGATATGCTTCAAGTCAACTTATAGCGAGCCCTGTGCCTGCAGACTGTTCGGTTAATTAAAACCAGCTGGCCCAGACTAAACTAACTGACTTGTTAGCGCTATATGTAGACAGCTGGGTAGCTGAAGTATGAATACTTCATATTCGGCCACCTTTTGGGCCTAACGATGCTGCAGTATTTGTGGCAGGTTTTCCCTCATCCCCTTTCAGTTTGCTTTCTTAAAGGAGCATCGACACCATTTTCTTTAGTGTATTTTTCCAGATACAGTTTTTTCGTTAATTTTATATGTGGTCGTTCACCGCTTTTGTCCCACCCTTGATACCTGAAAAGTAAGGATGCTAGTCACTGAGTTATATTTATTCAGAACGGAGTTTATGAGGGGGAAATGCTATTAATGTTCCATTACATTGATTTACTTGGTGTAACTGGATGCTCTGTTTTTTGCATATTGTGCCATGTTCTTAATGGTGATATTTGTGTAACCTTTCTGATATGAAAGTCTAAGGAATTTTTATTTCGCTTTTATTCCTACATCTATCTTGCACTCACTACACATTAAGTGAGCTGTTACCCTAGGGGGACACACTAAAGTTGGCTCCTTAGCAGTTATTTGCTTATGAATTATCTGCCTCACTTGTACATCGCTTAACACAAAAGCACCTGACAAATAAATAAATGTGAAATATAAATTCACATTGCGGCATCTTTCATATCATATGATTCCTGTAAAATCCTTCTACCACAAACAGGCTTCACAAGGCTCAATGCGGGCATTTCTGCATGATATATGTGTGTACAGGGACACTTGATTATATTGTTAAACAATAGGTATTTATTTTGTTAGGTGGATTTGCTACTAAAGCAACTGTTTTTTTTTTAAAGCAGCGTTTATGTGATATGGCAACTGAATGTCTAATAAGGTTAGAGTGAGTTCGTTTGTTCATACTTGCACACATACTCCTGTAATTCTTAACAAGATAATGAATAGTTACATCATTCACAAACAGCATAATGTTTAGTAGTCCACACATATAAACGACCACGTATAAACTTATACTATTAAAGACAATACATACATAAGTAGCGATGTTTTGAAATACCAAAGCTAGACTAAATGATGAAGGTGGGGGGGGGCATTTCGTAGAATCTCGCTGGCCTTGACTCTTTAGCAAGTGCATTGGAATGCTGGTCGTCAACTTTAATCTTTAAAAAAAAAAGTAAAATAATTATCACCATGAGTTATTTCACTTGTAACATAGCCCGCCAACATAATTTTAATAAAGGAATATGGATAAAAAAAATCCCTTTATCTACTCAGGCAAATAGCGGACAGCTATAAGGGGCCTTCCTCCATATAAAGTATTACCTCTTCATTTGGTTTCTTTCAATTGTCGGTGAAACCGGCGGGGAGGATCGGAGGATACATAAGAGGAGGCACGAGTAAAACAACGCAAAACACCTTTAGCTTTACTAAATCCCACGCGAATACTGTTCTCCCTCGTGGATATAAAGATATCAAAGGTAAAACCTAGCGACTTGTAAAAATGACAAAAAAAATAAGCAAAGTAAACTTAGCCCGGCTACTAAATGAAAACTGTTTTTCCCGTTTTTATTAAATCGATGCCTATATAGATTTGCCTTACCGGTTATTATCGAAATCCATCGCCATCAGGAGTATAGTTGTTGTGTTGAAAGGCTTTGTTCGTCTTCCGATTGCTTTGAAGACGATGAAACTGCATAGAAGCGAAACTCGAAGAAAACGAGGATTTGGGGGGGAGGGCATCACGTTTTAATATTACGCGTTAATGTTTGACTAGAGTAACCTACTACAAACGACACACCGTGAATATCACCTGGGTTATCTGCCCGTGTGATCGCTCAGTTATGTCGTTGGAGGTCAGGTGATGTTGCTGTTGACACCGGCGTATCCTGAAATGTTGCCCGAGGCTTGAGGAATGATCATTTTCATCTCCCAAGTAGCACTGCGTGTGGTAATAACTGCGGTTTCTGTTTTGAACTGTATTCAAATTGCCATACGCTACTGCTAAAGGAAGTCTTTGTTGTGCTCTGCTCCATACCGACCACTGCTGGTACCATTCTGCATTGAGAAATAGCGAAACATCCAGCTGTCAGTCCGTCGGGGCCTGCTGCTCATAGAGGGCTGATCGGCCTGGGATGAGTTCATCCAAACGCCGATACACCGGCAATTAAGGCTATAATACTTGCACGGGAGCCGTCTGTATACTCGTGGTTAAAGATCTTAGCCGCTAAACGTATATATTGTTTATATACAGAGACTGCATATTTTGAGGTGCTAATAACTTTTAAATCAGTGCTGAATTTATCGGATACGAACACAGTTTATTCCACAGATCGTGGAATTAACTTGGTATACTGCACTCAGGTATTGTTGTGTACGAAGAGAATGCGTAATTGTCTCTCACTGGCCTGTCCGTAGATGCCCGCAGCGACGATTGGCAACAGTACTCTTCAGTCCTCGAGTCCAGAAGTGGGTTCTGGCCCTGGATCTGTTTTCTCCATGACTGGCCAGTCATCTGGGGCACATGCCGAGGCCATGAAGCAAGTGCTTTGCGTCATCGACAAGAAAGTTCGCAACATGGAGAAGAAAAAGGTACAACTGCTCTGTTCGGCCGTCACGGATTTCATTAAAGGAGGTTCCATGTAGTTTTGTGTGTTAAAACAGGGCTCTGCATTTAAGTAAAGGCGAATGTGGCTTATCTGTACAACACAAAGCCTTGTAACTGAACTCATATTAAGTTACACCAAGGTGTTATTGCCTCAATCATCTTGTCTTTTAGATATCTATTTTTGGCTATCCAGAAACAAGCAGAAACATTAATTGATTTTTTTTAAATTGACACAATGTGAAATTCTGGTTGTTCTATTGTTGGGACGAAGACATGAAGACATTAACTTATTCATATAACCTTCTGAATTTCGATACTTGATGGGTCCAGTATTGGCGATGTCTAGTTATACTTTGTGGAAACCTTATGTACTACTTTATTGGGGAAGGAGAAATATTGGGGCGGTTAATTTGAACAAGATTATGGATTTCGAACGGACAATTACGTAATCTTTAAATGTAAACGACTAACACAACTCTGCATCATTATAAACGCGACTAAACAGTCGTATATGCGGCGTATTAAAATAACTAGTATGCAGCTTTGTGGTTTTTCTGAAGTGATTTTTTTCCTATTGAGTCGGAGCGGCGCACATGGACTGAAACAACATGGCTGCGGTGCCGAGTTCAGCGCACGCCTTTCAAAAAGTACCGGCTAACTACAATGTCCCACACAGCCGCATCTGGCCGGTTCACTTAGGTCACATAAATCTCCGTACGCGTGAGAAACGGCGCAGTTATTCACAAAATATATTTGTAAACCTGCCCCAATGGAAGAGTATCCGAAGTTGTTGATTTAGGAGCATATCGGGTCTCCTGCCACTTTGTAGGAGTCATTCCACAGGTGTGTGTTGCTGCCCGGAAGATAATACATGCTGCAGCCAATGCTGCCTGCTGTCATGCTGCATTTGTATAACACGTTTGTGTTGCCACTGTTAAACATTTAATGTTCCTGAGTGTGTTTTAAAATGCACGTTATTAGTTTTTTTGTGCGCCCTATGAAATATGTTGGTATTGTTTTAAAGTGTCTGGAAATGTTAGTGAAGGCAAATTTTTAAATTAATTCCTTGTTTAAGTAATCTCTATAATCAAGGATATGAATTGAAGTTCTTAATACGTCACCTTGGATATTTGGCCCTTTGCCTTGGTCCTGATTGGTATTTGCTGCTTGGTACTTGATGCTATGAGTTCAGCATTCTACCATTGAGAAGTTGTTACAGACCAGGTAGTTGTCTCTTATCTTGATGTAGTTGGGGCAGTTATTCCTGTGTTTTTCTCTATACGGTTCTTGTGAAAAATGCTGAATAATTAGTGCAGATAGCTTAAAATTCACTTTTGGTAAATGGGTAAAGAGTGCTACAGATGCAAGATTTTGTGACATGTCATGTTTCATATATACAAACATTTAACAGCACAGTTTGTTTAATATTTAGGTAGTATTAAGATCAAAATTGACGCATGTCAAAGCTTAAATTAAGTGGTCTGATTTAGGTACAGGAGATGAAGGATAGTTGTCATGGATAGTTGTTAATGTGCACCCACATTGTTTGGACAGAGCAAGCTTGATGACTACCAGGCAAAGAAGAACAGGGGAGAGCGTCTTAACCAGGACCAATTGGTGGGTTAACAAACCGTCAAGAATGCCTGTTCTTGTAGTGCTTTATTTTTATCTATTCAGAGCAGTATTTATAAATGGTCTGCTCTGAGGTATTTCTGTGTTCTCTTAAAGGAAGCCTTGTCCAAGTTCCAGGAGGTGGCAAATAACCTAGACTTTGCTCGGGAGTTACAGAAAAGCCTTTTGGCTCTGGGTCAAGATGTAAGTTATGACTTTTTTTATGCCTTGTTTTGTATGAATCGCCTTAATTTGGTGGGGTTTGGAGTTGAAGCCTCAGACTTTAGTCCTAAACAGTATAGATTATTTTTTTATTTTTTTTTTTTAATTTGGGGGACAACTTCTGCCCCCACTGTCTTAAAAAATGGGGGCATTTACAAAATTTTGGAAGCACTTTTTAAAAATGGTAATTTAATGTGTAAAGTTTTCTGCTTTTAATGTGAAATGCTCTCAGATTAAAATGCATGCAGTAATCACCGTCTTCTGCGAACATGAGTAAATGAATAGCAATCTATTGCTAATCCAAAGAATGGTGTACAATCATTTGTATGTGTACAGAATACCAGCTATATGTATGAAAGATAGCAGGAAACAGTTCTGAATATTCAGGATTTTATTTAGCTCTTAGCCTTTACATGTCATGCGTTTGTATGTAAATAATGTGAAAATTTTCAAAGTAACTAGTTTAAAAAAACTTTATTAAACTATTGGTCTTAAATATTTGGGAAATTTTAAAAGGTAGCATTTAATGACTGTAAATGCAAATCAGCCCATTCAACAAAATAAAACAAATACTGATTATGATATTTTTAACCTGTGAGCCCTTTGGCGATTGCTTTAAAACCAAAATGAAACAAGTACCAATTATTCTTCACCTCCAAGTACCCAGTGAGAGGCTTACAGAATGGTCTGATTTTAGCTGTGAATTCAGGGAGTCGAAGCTCTCGCATTGTTTACAACCAGGAAGGAATTTTTTTGGTTTCAACACACAAAAGGTATATTGATAGAAACGGTACTGTCATCCTATATCTGGTTTTGAAAATGTATCGATATATCATGAAAATTTGACATACTGCCCAGCCCTAGTTGTTGATGGGTGGGTGGGAAGCCATGGGTAAGCTGATGATCCGCATCCGAGCCCCCGGCAGAGATCGGCCTGTTTTTGGATGATCGCCTTTATTAAAACTGGCATCTGCCAGGTATCATAACAGTGTTGCTTAGTAGTATGTAGTTACAGTCACATGTAACAAAGTTATGTACGTACCTAGTGCGAACATCAGCGCTGCTAGTATGAGTGTGTGCCCCACCCCACCCTCAATTTTTGGGGAAGTTTGTACCCTTTCATCACGGTTATTGGGGCATTCTGAGAATTCTTGGGGCATTTTTTTTGCCCTTTGGCTCTGTTAATTCCTGACTCTGGTGCTGTGGAACAGTGGTTCATTTAACTTCATTTTGAGCTCTTTTATGTTAGTTCAGTGGTTGTCGTAGGGTCCTGATGGTAGTACCAGTCGTTTTTGGGAGCCCCTAACTTGTTACTCTTGTAGATGCAGAAGGCGATTAAAAAATCTGCAAGGCGAGAGCAGCTGCTGCGGGAGGAAGCAGAACAGAAGCGGCTGAAGTCTGTGCTAGAGCTGCAGTTCCTTCTCGAGAGTCTGGGGGACGAGACAGTGCGGCAGGACCTGAAGCAGGGCACCAGCGGCTTGCCTCTGCTCACGGACGAGGATCTAACGGACCTCGACAACATCTACAAGCTGGTGCAGGTGGAGCGTGACCCGAACACTGGGTGAGCAGGCTTATCTGTGCCGGTAGCAGGTGCTCACAGTGCCGCTCTGTCAATAGCATGGGGCTGATTGTGTCGTGGGTTAGAAACGGGCCATGGGGAAGTTGGCCATCATCCCAGGAAGGGAGAATCTGCTATAGCTTTCATGGTAGCTAATATAGATTGTTGCAGCGAACATGCAGCTGTACAGATGGACAGTGTGTGATGGTGAATGTGAGGTGTTACAATCGCTTAGAATGTAGATGGTCGAATAATGAAAGGAATTCATTTTGCCTTGGTAACATTGGTGGGGGTGGGATCCGTGCGCCTTATGATGGTCTTTACTTGCGTGTAATATTCCCGCAGGCTTGCTGACCAGTTCGAGGAGGCCTCTGTACACCTCTGGGAGCTGCTCGAGGGGCGTGACAAGGAGGTAGCAGGCACCACGTGTGAGTATTCAGATAATTAGTGCGCAGATTTGTGGTTTTTCTGAAGTGATTCTTTTTTTCTAGATTTCCAGTTATAAATGTATGAGCAAAACGGCACATTCTCACAGGTGGTGTGCCGTCCTCGTGGTGATTTGCTCGTACCTGTGTGGCTTCTAGAAATGGGAACCTACTTCTTTGCCTTTAAATCTGAAATGGAGATTGGGAATGTTGTATTTTTGTCTGTGCTAGCTAGGATAGCTGTGCATCCAGCTGTTGCTTTCACTGCAGGGCTTTTGGATCTCCACCTGCCGTCCAGTCCTGTTAGTCCATTCAGCTGAAATCCTGTATGCAAATTGGAATGACAAGCAAGGCTTTGCTGGGCTTCATCTCCAGAGTTTTATGTTCTAAAAGTAACTTGGCAGGTGTGATGTTTCTGGTAGCGCTATAAAAGGTGCAGTTTGAGCCTAATTTGGGTTTGCCCCAGAAAATGTGGTGGACTTTGGCAGTGGTTTCTATTCTTTGGGTTCTATTTTTGCGCCTATGCCGCTTCATGGTGCTTTTGGTTTGTTCAGGATCTTTCCTTATTGATGTTCCTTTCTACCTGTGCTATGCATCCTCATGTAGTTGGCGTTTCTTGTTCCAGCATCTGCCATTAAGTATGTCAGTTATGAGGTTATATGTATGTGAATTTGAATGTGAACACATGCATCTTTGGTGACTTTAATCGTGCATCTCTATAATGCACTTTTTGTGAAGTGACTCGTAGTAATATCAGATCGGAAAACATGGATGTTTGTATGGTTGTCCTGGTTTTCCTTGCCCAGTCAGATTGCAATCCTGTATTCCTGATCACTGAATACAAGCCCCTTATTCAGTGGCTACCATCTTCCATCAATATGGTGTGCTCTCAGAGAGGCTCTGCGGAGCTCCATGGAAGTGGCACTGGGATTTTTGTTGGTAGTATGATGTGGATGTCGACGGGCTCACTGCATCCCTGACTACTACCTCAGTATGGATGTAATTATTCTCCAGAAAGGACATCAAAGATGTTGGCTTCTTTGAGGGTCGGATCCATGCAGAGGGATCTGAAGAGAGGATATACAGAGCTGCAGAATAAGATGAGGGAGCCTTAGAAAGGGGTTAGGAAGCTCTCTGGCTAGAGTTCACTCCAAAGGCACAGGGGACCTCAGTCCCACTTGTCTTGGAAGCCCTTCCTATAAGGGGTTTGCCTTGACCCTGTCCTGTCAGCCTCTTTCCCACTCTTACTCTGGTTAGAGCTATGATGGTTGTGCTACTCAAAGATGTACATAGTTCCTGTAGCCAGGAAAGGTTGCTTCAGTGTCCCTGAGTCCCTAGTTACGGTCTGGTGTGGGTCAGAACTGCCCGTGCCAAAATAGCACGTGCTCAAAACATGAGGCTAAAGAAACGTCTGGAAAGGAATTCCCCTCTACAGTTCCCCCAGAATTGTGCGATTCTGTGGTCGCAGAAATTAACGCAGAATGAAAACTCCACACTATGTGCAAGAGTTTGCAGTTTTTCCAAATTTATTGCGGCTTTTGCGCAGAAGTAGCCAAATGAACAGACCGCTTGCATGTGAACCACGGCACGTCCTGCGATTGCGTTCATATCGGCTTTCTGCTTGGCTCTGCTACGGGGAGGATGGGCACAGCAAACGCATCTCGTTACCATTAAGCTGAGGCATCGTGAGTTAAGTTGAGAACAGTCTAAATGAAAATAAAAATGGGCACATTAGTGCAAATTCTCTGACAGAAAAAGGTATAGTTTCATTTCCAGAGGTTGGACTAATTCAGAGCCCCACTACCATCGACGTTAACCTGCCTTTGATGTAGACATGAGCTGTGGCTCAGGGGAAATGCAGTGACCAGACAAGAGCAAGCAGAAGACCACTTTTTTTTTTTTTTTTTTCTTTCCTTCTTCCTTACTGTGACTTGGCTAACTGGAACCAAAAATAGTGCTGGACAATATATTTTCATACTTGTCGAAATTGGTAATTATCACAATATAATTAAGGTAATTGCTTTGCTTCAAGACTTAATTTTTTTCCCCTCAGAATTGGTTTTAAATGTTCAGGGCATGAAAAATGACGACATTGAATGAACTGCAAAATTAAATCTAGTAAATCCATTCTGAATTTTCATTTGTCAAATCATTCATTTCCGAAGGGTTTTCTGACCGTCAGCCATGTCAAACACTCTCCGTGGACGAGCTGAGAGGCAGAGTGGCCACCCATCCTGTATTTTTATGGAATTTTGTTGTATTTTGGGGCTGTCCTGACTATTGAAGCGATATGGGGGGGGGGCTAATGGCATCTCCTGCTGTATATCTCCAGATTGAACCCCCTAATTGCCAGTGTCTGTGACTAAGTGCTTGCATTCTGTATATTCTATTGAATGTCAATGCTTCAATTCAATTTCTTATAGCACCTTTCACGACAGACGCCCAAAGGTGCCTTTCCATGACAGTATTCTAACACATTCCTGCATCATTTATTCAGAATAATGCTTCAGGTGGTGAAACAGGTTCTCACAGTATTTCCAGTTTTAATTGCCGCAAGCTTTCAACAGAGTTTGCAGCACATAGCATCAGTCTGTGTGTTGGACTTTTAAATAACCAAAGTACTTCTGCGCTACAGATGGCCTTTTACCTTGTTTTCCACAATCTTTTGTTGAAGTTGTCATTGTTGGTAAGCTGTGTTTTCTTTTTCTTTTTTTTACCGACACTGATGAAGTTTCCTGTGATGAAGCACATATTACCAAAACGGTAACTTGATGTGCTCTGCCAGCTCAACCAGCTTTACAGTGCTGTCATAGGTTGTCTGTTGGCTAACATGATTGGTTGGAATTCTGTAGTTTGTGATGTAATGCCTTGATGTGTGCTCTCAGCAATGTTCCTATCAACCGTTCCATTGAAGTTTCTCTTTGTCATCAAGAATGTCCTGAGACCCTTTTTTTGGTCCTCCGACCCATTCAATATTTAACTGCTGATTTCGAGTCCTGAGTCGATCTTTTAATAAATTTAAATGCTCATACACAGACTAGTCGCCGGTGCACTCTTCGTCCGAGTAAGCATTCTGTTTTTCTTAGTACTCTTCCTTATGATGTCTGCATGTGCCTAATTTAGATTTGTGTGAAGCACACTGCTACCCTCAGGAAAGGATGGATTTGCAGATAGCTGTTGAGCTACTTCGATTTTTTTCCCATTTACAGAATTTACACGTCTCAGTTAGTAGTTTCAAGCCATGTGCCTCTACATAGTAACTACTATTACTACTCCTCAGGCTGATTACCACTGACATAAATTAGCCCGACGCGGGAAATAGATCGAGCATCGCATCAGTCTCTGCTACCAGTAACATCTACACACCGTTTACACTTCCATACCGTCGACCCTCCTGATTAGTGAATCTGAGTTATTCACAAGTCGGCTGTAAACTATTTAAATGCCAATATTTTTAAACGATGCATAAGCCAGAAATATATAAACAATAGCGGGAAATGATTTGGATTACATAATCGTACCGTGTAAATATTTTGCATTATTTGTTCATTTAATTGCATGCTGTATCATACTATTAAGATTTTTTTTTTTTTTTGTTTCTTTTAAACAAAATACTGTGGGATCTAAGTCTCTTGGCTTGGGTATGCCACACATCTTTGTCTCAGCAACCAGCCTCACTCACATGTCTTTTGTCTCTGTACCCGTGCCCCTAACCTTAGCGAATGTGGTGGTGGGCAAGTCCACAGCAGAAGTAGCTCACTCAATCAGATCAGACACCCACAAGCAAATCCAGAATCACAGCGAAACACAACCTGATGCAAGGAGAATGGGAACCACTGACACCCGGAACCTTGCTGGGTGCAGGTAGATCATCCAATGGAAGCGTGCCGTGCATTATACCATTGGCCAATCCCAGAGGAGAGGTGTGGCAACAGCAGTACAGCTATCAGGGGAGAACCCAGAAGCAACAGTCCAGACAGGTGGTGTCGTGGCTAGAGTGACTGCTAAGTAAACCCCTTAGACTGTAATGTCCTGGGTTCGAATCCCAGTTTGGGCATGCTGCGGTGAAGAATGTAATGGCAGGCCGATGCCTTTAATATCCTTTATAAGTAATATAATTGGGATCCTGGTCTTCCAGCATTGCAGAAAACTAGTAGTGTTGAAGTCTTTCACAGGTTGCATACCAGAGACAGATGTACATAGTGTGTGGAGGATGTGTATATTTTTCTTGCACAAGTAACGACATGAGAATTTTGACTTCTTAAATGTCTTTAAAACTCTTGCCAGGACACACTGGTTGCTTGGTTCAGATTACTTCACCAATAGGCCCCAGTTCACTCGTATTATTAACTGCATATTTAGTGTAGTACTGAGCCATGTGCAAGTGCCCCAAGGGACAGTGCCGTCACCAGTCCAGTTTTCACTTTATGCTTCAGACTTCTGCTGTAACTGGCTACATTCTGTCTTTAGATGCTCTGATTGATGCAGAAGCCCAGAGGTTTCTCTGGGTGTTGTAAGAATCACTTGAAGCTCAATGTCAAAGGCAGAGGAGCTGGTGGTGGACCTCAGGCGGAGCCAGGAGCTGCTGGACGCTCTCACCAGCCAAGGAGAGTGTAGAAATGTTACAGTGCTAAAGTACCCTGCCTAGTTTGATGAGGGGCTAGACTATCATGACAACAAAAAGTTTACAGGATTACAGAGTAGGCTGCTTTCCTCAGACTCAAGTCCTTTGGTGTGTACAGCATCTTGCTGTATTTTACCAGTGTATCGTAGCCGGCAACTCAGTTTTTGTCACACTTTTTTTGCTCAGGAGGGGCAGTGTCATGGAGAGGGTTGAATTCAGTGAGAAAAGTTAGTGCTGTCATAGAACTGAGTCTGGACTCTTTTGAAATGCTGGTGGAGGGAGGAATGGTGTCTAGATTGTACTGTGTTTTGGAAAGGGCCCATGCTCAGAGAACCACCTTCAGCCACAGGCTCATTTCCCTGCAGCGTGGAATTCAGCCCTTCATGTGCCATTCTATCATTTTGTTTGAACTGTTTCCAGTCTCTGTGTCCCTAACCCAACCAGTGATCCACCTGCTCTGAAATTGAACCACCTTTCATTTCTAAAGTCTTCACCTGTCACTTATACCATCCACACTATGCTTTATACTTTTCTTTATACTTTTCTGTTGTTTTTGGAGTGTGTTGGGTTTTTCCCCTCCTGCCTGGTATCAGTTGTTCTTGCTGTTCTGCCTGCAGTCTGGCTGTGAACACATCACATTTGTGAATGGCATAATTTATTACTGCGATGCTAATTTTCTAAATGTTCCTCCGTTTTTGGCATTCTGAGCTCTCTGAATCACCCCCTGGCTGTGGTTTGAACTTTTGATAGTCATAGCCACAACTAGCACACGGAACATTTAAAATATGAGCTTTAACTATCTTTCGTTATGCTTTGATACATAAACCAAATTTTTCAGAACTGTCATGGTATCCCCCGGGTCGGCTTTGATCTTTCCACTGTTGCCCGTTTCACTCAACAAAAGATATTAAAAACATCAGAAATGGTATGGCACGTGGTGAAAACGCTGCCATTTGCTCTTTATAGAGGTGAATGCTGATTGTAAAGGGCTGGTGCTTATGCTGTTCATCTTTTGTTATGCCTCTGTGCTATTGGGTAATTCCAAAACACATCTTGCCTCCAGACAAAGCATTGAAGGATGCCTTGGACAGGGTTGTGTCGAGCGGATACTTTGACAGAGCCCATGCCCACCACAATGGGGTATGTGAGGAGCTGGAACATGAAGAGCCAGCGGCGGCGGCGGCGGCCAAGGCCGAGGCAGAGGGGCCGCCTGCAGAGCCAGGTAATGTCGCCCTGGGGTCACACCCTGCCATGCGGCAGTCGAGGCGGATGCCTCTGCTGACTTCTGTGCCTGGCCTGACTCCAGCATCTTCTCTTCTTTTGATCAGAAGGGGAGTTTACTGAGGAGTTCACGGAATCGATTGAAGCAGAAGGCCGAGAGGTGAGTGCCATTTTCCACCAGAGCAAAGGGATGGTGTTCGTCTGGGGAAAAAAAACTTTGTCTATATGCCTTCTGTAGTCGCTCATGCTAATGCTAAGGTTCTGTCTTTATAGTTTGTAAACCGGCAGTTCATTCCAGAATGTGCTTACAGCAGCAGAGACAAAGAACACGGGGAAGAGTGGAATGCAGAATCGGAGGTTTGTGCTCCTTTTGGGTAATAGATTTCACAGTATGTCTGTTACGTTTTAATATGGGTTCATAGTGTCCTGTGGCCTTGGTTTTAATTTTATTCAGGATGTCAAACCCTGCATTTTGAGTTAAAAGACCTGAGGCCTCTGCTGGCTGTTCCTTTTATTTTGTGGTAAAGAGATTATGTCAGTGCTTTAGTTATATCTGTCACCATCTCCTAAGGGACCTTCAGGGCTTGATGTCAGCGCTGTGCTGGCTATTGCCACCCTGGCTGAAAGTGGCTCCTTCCTGCAGGTGGTCAGTGCTGTCCAGCAGCAGCAGCCTGTACAGGCAGGTCTCCCCGCCGTCGTTCCCGAACCCCACACACCAAACCCGGTCACGTTGGCGCCCCCTGCTGACCCGGTGGTTCGAAAGCAGGCAGTGCAGGACCTCATGGCACAGATGCAGGGTCCCTACAACTTCATGCAGGTGAGGATCTGTCCAACCAATTCCGCGTCTGTTCTCCTGTGGCCATTTTTAACGTGTGGTGCTGCCATGTACGGTGCAGGACTCCATGCTGGAGTTTGACGGCCAGGCCCTGGACCCTGCCATTGTGTCTGCCCAGCCCATGAAGTCTCCTCAGAACATGGACCTCCCACACATGGTGTGCCCTCCAGGTAGTGCAAGAACTTCATCGCAAACATATGAAAAGCAAATCAATTTTCAGATGCTTTTGTAGAAATAGTCTGTTTATTGCTCCTCCCTTCCTGTTCATGCAGAATCCCGACTGATCCAACCCAACACGAATTCTGTACTACAGGAACCCCAGGTAAGTTCCTGCCTTTATTTGACATCTTTTGCCTGGTCAACAACAAAGTCCTTTTAACCTGAATTTGTGGTCTCGCTGTCCCCAGGTCCCTTTGGTCTCTTCTACATCTGAAGCTTATTCCCCAGCACAGCCCCTGTACCAGTCCCCCCACACGACAGATCCCTCACCACAGACTGATGCCGGCAACCCCATTCAGGTAGCCTGCTTGTCAGTCCGGAGTGCGGTAGATGTGGAGCTCGGAATGTAAGCGCTGGGTATGCTTGGTGGTCCTAAAGGCATCAATTCCTCAGTTGTTCTCTATGCCAGGTGTTCCAGCCAGTATCAAAGCCGCTCCGGAGCGGAGGCATCAATGTGAACGCGGCCCCATTCCAGTCCATGCAGACGGTAAGCTCCCCCTTCGTCACGGTCTTATTTAATGGCACTTGGTCAGTGTTTCGAATCCATGTCAGCCTCTTTCTCCGGCTATTTGTCTTTAAACCAGCAATTTAGCTGATTTGACATCTTAGTTCTTGGATTGCTACATGATACGAGCTCGTCCTTGTAGGTTTTGGCTGATGTAGGTGTCTGCCGAGGTCACTTGGCTGAGTGTGGTGTCATTCCTTGCATTCCAGGTATTTAACATGAATGTCTCAGTGCCGCCGGGTAGCGAGGCCGATACCCTGAAGCAGCCCGGACAGTACCCGAGCGCCTACAGCCCCGGGTTTGGCAGCCAGGCACCACACCCAGCCGAGCAGGCCGAGTTGCCGCCGGAGCAGCTGCAGTCTGGTAAGGGACGGGCTGGGCTTCGGAGAGTCCTGGGGGCCTCCTCAGCAAGGGGCCTCATCCCTGCTCCCCAGTCATGCAGCGATTTAAATTGAACATTATATCAGCAGATATGTTGCGTTCCAGACAAATCGTAAGTCCGATGGCTTATGGAACAGCTGTCAGAGTTCCGACTGGGGAAACTGGGGAACAATGCGGCGTTCCTCGGCTTCACCGAGAAGCAGCTGCTGTGATACGGCAACCTCCATGGGGCAACTGCAGTGAATGATAAGCAAGTGAAGGCTATACAGAGAGACTTTTTTTTTTTTTTTTTCTTCTCTACGTCACATTTAAAATAAAAACCCTATAAGTAAAGTGTTGTGGAGTGACTCGTTTTTTAACCTGGAAACTCTGGTCTCCGACTGCTGGAACGCAGCATGAATGGAATAAGCAGATATTTGAAGCATCTTGTTTCTGATAGAGAATCATTTGTATGAAATAAGCAGCCCTCTGTCTCCAGGCTAAGGGGTGGTCAACAGTTTGCCAGTCAAAATGTAGAACAAACACCTGCCCGAAAACCGGGTAATTCATCTCGTTTCACCGTGTGCATTAAAACATTTTTGTGCAGCTTTTTGAACCATCCATTTTTACTTCACCTCTTCAAATTACCCTCCCTGTGAACGCTGTTTAGGAAAAGTATAGTTGTTTGTAATGTTTGTACCTTAAGGGCATTGATGCATCGAGGAGTTTATACATGTATGTATGAGTTTGATAAATGCGGTATTGTTCTTTCATTTCCTCCCAACATACTGTGAAACAGACTATTAGATTGAATTCCATGTATCTACTGTAAGAACTGATCATCAGTAGAATCGGGTCAGTGCTGGATTTCAAGTGGAGCCACTATGGCCGGGTCTGATCATGACCTCACTGTTGCCCTGTCTAGTCATTGGTGCCTTCCACACACAAGAGCAAACCATTCCCGCCCCAGGAGGCCACCAGTCCATGTGCCAGCAGGCCCCACAGCAGAGCACGGCTTTCAGCCGGCCGGGACAGTCCTTCTACAACAGCAGGGCCATGTCGCGCGGTGGGCCCAGGAACTCCCGAGGCATGCTGAACGGATTCAGGGCGCCCTCCAGTGGTTTCAGAGGTGCAGTATAGTTAACTTTTTCCTGATGCCATTTGGAGAAGATCATTTTGATGCTGTCTGGCCAATAATTAGGTTTTGTCCTGTGTCCAGTACGCTGGTTTTATAGTGTTGGTGAGGTTCTAGGGAAGGTTAACCTTTTCGTTGATGTTTTCTGCACTGCTGGCATCTTCTGTGGGGTCTGGTGTTTCATTATGCTCTCAACCAGGCCTCAAACGCCTAATACTAGCTTGTTTTGGTCAGGTCTTAGGTCTAAGTTAATATGTGGAAATGTCACTAAATTTTAAGTCAATATTAGAAATTTATGAAGCAAATTCCTTATCTGCTGAGTATCACATAAGGACTTTGTCCATTTGTGTTCACTTCAAACACAAGCCCAACTCCATTAATCCATTTGTCTGTTGGCATCGCACACACTCTTACGTGGGCTGTGCCCTCGATCATTTTCCCCAGTTTTTCACTGAAATGCTTTTTGGTAGAATGCTAATGTCAATACATTTCTGAAATGAACTTGGGTAGTAGTATTATGTATGTGAATGATGGGGGGAAAAATGATTGGTTTGACATCTGGAGGATATCTGTTCAAAGGAACAGGTGTCTAGCTAGGCAGGACAGATGCTGTGCAAATGGTCTTGTTTAAATAGTAGATGCACTCTTATTCATTAAGATGTAACTGATGAATGATGCTTATTTAAAGCTTTTCCCCTCCTTCTCTCTACTTGGTTATTAAGTAGTAGTCATTGGATAAGTACATTTCACACGGGATGAGATGAACGCATCTTTTGTTCTTGGTTGGGTAATATCACAGCTGAATGAGCCGGAAAACTTAAATGTACTGATAATTGTAGGGTACACAGTGTGGTCATGCTTGTAAACCATAGACATTCTTTTTTTCTGCAGTCATTCCTCAGATGCTCTTTGATCCCTTTTGTACCATTGTTTCAGGTGGTTATGAAGGTTATCGCCCTCCTTTCGCCAACACTCCCAGCAGCAGTTATGGACAAACCCAGTTCAACCCCCCGCGTGACTACAGCAACAGCAGCTACCAGCGGGTGAAGTGAATGTTTGTGTAAAAAATGCACTCTTTTCTGTCATCAGGGGCCACTAGAGATACTGGCCCACCAGTCCAATTATGTTCCAATTTTTGGGGGTCTCTGGAATCAGCCCCTCTATTATGACACCCCTGCCTATCATTCCCAGCAGTGTTGATTTTAAATATCACACTGAGTCTGTCCTGCCTGTAAATCTTCTCGCGATGAATCCTCTTGGGATAATTTCATAGACCCTGCTGATCCAGTCACTGTTTTGGCCTATCTGGTTTTTGTTCTTAGAATTAGTGATACCCTTTTCTGTTATTTAAGGACTTTACCTGCTGACTAGCAGAAAGTGACTATATACCCTTTCTCCTTAGGACGGGTACCAGCCGAACTACAAGCGTGGAGCTGGCCAGGGCTCTCGAGGTACCTCTCGAGGCAATGCTCAGGTCATGAGGTCCTGAAGGTTTGGATTGCCCTCAAAGGCCACAGTGAACATTCAAAGTGCGTCTGCCCAAGCCCACATAGTTTCTTTGCCCACCCCCCTCCCCGGTATTCTCAACCATCCTTGATCCGAGTGAGCCCGCTTTGATGTATTCAGAAAAATGTTAGATTGTCAAAATACATGTAAAGCTGCAATCCTTGGCAAGCCTGTATGGACACAATATTCCTGTAAACTTGAAAGATTCATTAATTTATTTTTTGTAAAAAAATAAAACCTAAAAATTCCCCCTCACTGGTGGTCTACTTCCTGAGAGTGCTTTTCTGACTGCCCGCTCGGTTTCATTTAGGTTCCAAAGGAACTTTATTTTTTGTTACATTTTAAGCTCCCACGTTCCACATTTGTAAATTGATGTTGCTTCTTCAAAGTTTCAATAAAGATGTGTTGCATTACTGATTGGTCCCTAATTCTGTGGGTTTGTCACAGCCTTAGGATCAGGCAGGTTCTGATGTTGGATACTGTTTGGACGGAATCCTTTCTATTTCTCCCGATTAACTGGTCTTGTCAGTAATATTTGGCAGTTGTGGATCTTTTTTCTAGTAGTTTTAATACACTGACCCTTTTGATCATCAGGTTTTTCAGGAATGTCACAAGTTCCAAAATGTCTAATGGAAGTCTGTTTCTGCCACATAATAGTTGAGATACTATGTCAGGTTCAATTTAGTAAGTCAAAGCTGAGAAACTGTCAATTATGAAATGCCAAGTCAAAATTAGAACAACTTGGACCAATCACACTGTTCATATGTTCAGGTCATATTTTCGGGCTGAAATAAAGCAAGCCAGTTGGTTTTTAACCACAGATGGTTGATGTCCAGGACACAGGCAGCCATGCACACTGATCATTCTTGTAGTTTGAGCCCCTTCACTATCTGTGCATAAACTTAACAGCTATGAAAATAAGCGATATCAGCTGTATTGCACATCCCTTTTTCCAGATTTCTGTACAGGCTAATTTTAATATTAGTTGTTTGCAAGTTCTCTTCACACTCACTTGCAGTCACTGGTGCCCTGAGTGTCCATTCATAGCAGAAATTATAGAATTAAGTCTATAGATGTAGTCCATATTTTATTAATTACATTGT
This sequence comes from Mormyrus iriodes, assembly GCA_011763525.2. Classification (NCBI taxonomy): domain Eukaryota; kingdom Metazoa; phylum Chordata; class Actinopteri; order Osteoglossiformes; family Mormyridae; genus Mormyrus; species Mormyrus iriodes. The sequence continues at coordinate 24,714,499 of JAAGVU020000008.1, read as the reverse complement.
AATTTAATGTGCAATGGAGTACAAATTAAGGGTCTAAACTCAATGAGTCGGACATCTAGTAGATTAGGCAAACCCTTTGGTTTTCAGATTATTTCATTTGATATTGTTTTCCATCATATCTTTTTAACAGAAGTAAGCCAGTCAGTTTTTAACCATAGACTGACAATGTCCAGTACACAGACAAGAATGAACATGGTGCATGGCTGTGGTTCGAGCCCTGTGAACTGGACATTAAAAGTTTGTTTAAAAAGGACAATACAACCAGAAAACCAAGTATGAGGTGTGGGGCATGTATATTAAGCAATGTGATTGGTATAGGATCTATTTTTTTTATGTGGAAGAAACGGACTTCCGTACTATATAATATGTAATAGACTTTAAAACCGTGTTTATTAAGTCCCTTTCAAGGAATATAAAGAAATACATTACTGCCAATACATTTCTGATATTGTGCTTAATGAGCCCCACAATAAAACCATTTCGGACTGACTGCTGTAAATTCCTGTAGGCGTTTCCCAACTCCTGCTCCGTTGCCACAATTCCAGCAGTCTGTGGGACTTGGGCTTTGGGGGTGGGGCTGGTTAATTTCCAAAAACAAACTATTTGTAAGCTATGCCTTTGATGCCTGATCACACGTTCTGAGGGGAAGACAGGAAACCGCAAAACACCCTGGTCAGCAAGATTTAGAACCATCAACCCTCCCAACCCACTTGACAATTTTCACCAGTCCATGAAATTCTTGCAAAATATGCCAGTCCATGGTCATTAACAGGTCGAACCCCTAATTAATGGCAAATTAAGCCATTGAACAGTATATTTAAGTTACAATGAAGGTATTCCCATACAAATTAGATATTCCATTACACAGGTATCCATAGTGCCGTGCATTTTTCTTTTTATTGGATATCTGATATTGTGAAAACTGACTACATGGCAGTACACAATAAATACCCAGTGCTACAGTGTAAGCTTGGATTTCAGCTGCTCACACATCCCATCCTCTCAAAGTGGCTCAATGATTTGCTGTAGAGAACACAGCTGTCCGGTAAAGGCATAAGCCTGCTTTGTTAGTGTCCTGGGGGGGCAGGCTGGTTTTGCCCCAGTGGTCCTGGAGGAGTGCTCTCCCCGACTGGGAAAAGATGGGAAGAAATCGCCATGTTATCTGTGCATTCTAAACTAGCTTAAAACAGTCAAATATTTACAATATTTAAATATTTCATACACACATACATACACATACATAAATATATTGTGTGTGTATATACAATATTGTGCAAAAGTCTTAGGCAGTGAAAAGAAATGTTTAAAGCCATTTATCTTTGTAGTAAATGTATATTTGCTCAGAATTAAAAATTCAGTATAACATTAGAACATAAGCAAATGAAGAGTAACAATAAAAACTAGTAAGAATTTCTTCTGTTTTCCTAAAAGTCACTGATATCTTGCTGGATGGCTAGATG
>JAAGVU020000008.1:24692739-24712939 GCA_011763525.2 Mormyrus iriodes | reverse complement strand
GGTTGCTGGAAATAAGGGGGTGATTTTAGCAGAGGTTTTGAAATGACTAAGCTAACACACTTTGACAGGCATAACAGTTTTACACCAACATAAAGATCATTTAAACATCATCTTCTTTGGCTGCCTAAGACTTTTGCACGGTACTGTAAATACACACACACACACACACACACACGCGCACACACACACACGCGCACACACACACACGCGCACACACACACACACACGCACACACACAGTCGAAATAACTTGTTAATTTCGATTCATCGATTACAGAAAACATAATGTGTTAAAAAAAATGACTGATTAATGGCATAGTGGTGCTGTCACGCTAAATTTCCTCTGCCTGGCACATATCGCTCGGCTGTCAGGCCGATGACGCAGAGTCGCGCGGCTGCAGTTAAGGCACCCACATAAATAAAATACAGTTGCAAATGTTTTTTTAAAGTGCCATTTTTTAAAACTTTTTAAAAGTTATTAATTAAAAACTCATTTGCATTTAGCTGGATAGTACAGCAAACATGTTTTACTAGTTTACTAATGAATGTTTGGCTCGATAGCGATGAGTTTTAATCCATTACCAACTGCATTTTAGCTGGATAGCGACATGTTATTACATAAAATATGTTTCTGAATGTTTTAAAAAGATTTTGAATTAACAAAAATCGTTGACATTTAACTTCATAATGTAACCAACATGTTTTACTAGATTAGAAATTCATATTCAGATTGATAGTGACATTTTCTTAACCAGTATGATTTTACCTCGACAAATCCACATATTTAGCCCAAACAGCGATTATACTGCATCTCTGTATTTAACTCTATAGCAACATGTTTTCTGAACCGGCTTGATTTTCATAATTGTTGATAAATCTACAATACGAGGCATTTTACTTTGAAGGTTTTTCTGTGTGCATCATCGGCCTCACAGCTGAGCGATATGTCACAGGCGAAAGAAATCTGGCAGGTGGAAGAAATTTGGCATGACAGCACCCTCTATCCCCATGCCGTTTCTCAGCATATTAGGTCATATTTTTGATTGTTATGACCATTACTGCACATGAACAGTGAACATAATCTTAAGAAATAAATGTGGAACTTTAAAGTCTATAATGTTGATTATTCATTGATGCACTCATCTGCCAAAATTCATTTGATTTGAAATAATTTAAAAATACTTTTCACAGCAAAAATTGATGTATGCGATTAATTTAGATTAATCGCAGAACATGCAATTCGATTATTTCAATTCGATTTCAAAGCGCATTTTCCCAACATTACATTGTCTCAAAGTGCTTTACATTATCCCCGCCCAATGCCCCCAGTGAGCAAGACAGAGGCGAGCGTGGCAAGGAAAAACTCCCTAGAAGGAAGAAATCTTGGGAGGAACCAGACTCAAAGGGGTAGCCCATCTTCCAGGGGCTGGCGGAGGAGGTCAAATTATACTAGATAGATTAATCGCTTGACAGCCCTAATATACACACACACACACACACACACACACACACACTTACCTTTAAATCCTGTAACAGGCTCTGCTTTCAGGGTCTTTAACTTTTCCATGTGCTCCACCGCCTGGCAAATAAAGAGTTTGTGAAACCCAGCGACATGTGATATGGTGCGTCTCGCTTAGGTATGAGCCTCAGTTACCTGTTGAAGCTCCATTTTCTGTGCGTTCAGTTGCACCTGCTGTCTCTCTAGCTCATTCCTCTGCATCTGAAGTTCAGCTGCTTTCTGGTTAAGGTCATTTTCCTCCCGAGCTAAGCGCTCCTCAAATTCCCTCATCTCGTCGTCAGTGTACGGCTGGTTTTGTTCCAGGGTCTGACCACAGACATCAGACTAACACTAAGGCAACATTGCTACAACCTTGTTGCCAAGCTATAATACATTACAACCAAGTAAAGTTACTTGCTTCCCCATCAATCATAGCATGGTGTGTGAATTAGAGCGGTAATCAAAGATTTGTAACATAATACTGTACCTCCCAACTATCTGGCTCCAGAAACTCTCTCTTTTTCGTAGCTACCATGAACTCCTGTAAGGAGACGAGTCGATCCCTGTCGGTGTCAACCTGGGGGGGGGCACAATAAATGCAATTGAAAATACACAAATTCACTAAAAAGCAAAACAAAAACTGGAGATTAGTCTTCTGTATTTATATGAATGCCCATTTCCACCACGTTAAGAAAAAAAGTTTGCTTAATTGTGATTTTTTTCAAAATTCTGATTATTTCTCACAATTGTGAGTTTGTCAAAAAATTGCGACCATTTCTCCCAATACTGAATATTTCCTGTAATTCCTCGCAATTGCAGCTTTATTTCTCGCAATTCTTACTTTATTTATCATACTTCTGAGTTCTTTTCTAACGACCGACACGTAACCGGAGTCATCACTTCTGTCCTCAGTAGCAGACAGGAGCGAAGACTAAAATGGCATCTTGTACAAAATATGTATTCTAATTACGATCAGTAAAATAAACATCACTTTCAGAAGTCCTAGGCAAACACTGGTGTCACAAAAATAACTGAATAACTCAAACCACGGTAATGCAGGCAGTACTAGTACCGCCCTGTTTTACTGCTTTCAAAATGTACTAAGCTAACATGAAATCCAAACTTGCCAGTACATTACATTATGTGAAGAATGCTATTTAGGAATATATCCCAAACGCGCATTCTCCGAAGGTGGTGACGCTGCCTGAAAAGCAGAACTACAGAATTACAAGGGGAACAAAGCTGAATTGTGAATAAAGTCAGAATTCAGAGACAAAGTCAGAATTGCAAGAAATAGTTGAAATTCTGAGAAATAAAGTTGCAATTAAGCAAACTATTTTTATGCGGCAGAAATAGGCTTCTATAGTGTTCATGCACTTCCCAACCAATCAGATTAGCACCACCTCATTCATGACATGTTCCCTCATCCGCAGTCTCTCTTCCTCCATCTCAACCATGTCATCTTCTTCATTGGTCGGGTCGTAGATCTTTTCAAGCTAATAAAAACAGAAACATGCAAGTGATTTTATTTCTGAAGACCCTCAAGTTTCAAACCTCCATCTTTTGGAAAAATAAAACATGCACCTCTTTTGTGAACAGTGATTCTAGTTCTTGTTCATCAAGATATCCATCTCCATTAGTATCTGAAAGATGTATGACAAAAGCAGCATGTAAGTTTTTGTTCTGGGTGTGTTACAAAATGACGAACCTATAGCAGGAAAACGTCAGCCAATCCTGTTATTTACTTACCGTGCAGACTGAAGAAAGTCTTGGGGTCAAAGTCCTCAGGGTCCAGGCCATCAGCTTCTTCCCACACTTCTTTCAGCTGGTCTTGGCTGCCCTGTACATCAGAAAGCATCAAGTGGCATGACAGCATGATTCTCCTTGTTAAAATGAAGATGGTGTTTGTTGTTCAAAGTGCCATTTCCTTTTGCCAGACATGTCCAGCAGGCTGCCTGTACTCAGCACACGTTACCGGGTGGTTGACTTTGGGGTGATCAGCGTGTTTTTTCCTCATCTCCTCATAGTGCTGCTCCTCTTTCCTCCTCCCCTCCTCATCCAGCATCTTCAGGTGCTCCCTTCGCTCATGTTCCTTCATCATTTCATACCTTTTGAATTCTTCGTGATGTTCCTTGTCGAAATTCTCAAGATCATTTGTTGCCTTTAAGTGGTTTTTGTGGAAGGACACAAAGAATCAATAGTAACTTCAAGTACCTTCTCATTTGTAAACTGTATGCAGCACCATGGTCTACCTCACATCTGCACAGAAGTGGCAATACCCAAAATCTCCCACTGAAAATCGTGAGAAAGTTTGGTGGATGGAATCGTTAGTTACACACCATGCTAAGTTACAAGGTTGTCAGTGTTCACTGGACAACTTTAGAGACAATTAAGGAAATCTGGCCTGTTCTAAATGTTTAAATGTTAGACTTTCCATGGGTTTATTTACCCGTGAAACAAGGCTTTCCTAACAGTGCACAGAAATGAACCTGACCATTTTTCAATTTGTTATTAGGCTATCATAAGCAGCATTACAAACATGGAAGTTTGCGATCCTACTGATTTAATGAGACGATCCAAGTCTTCCACTTCGAAAGTGTGTGGATTCATGTGATTCAGGTGTTCAAACTGTTTAAGCAGGACCTGGTGATCCACAGTCATGTCTGGGACAGATTCAAAGAGGAGAGACAGGGAATGCTTAGAATAGTGAGTGTTTCCTTACCTTTTCAGTAAACACAAATCACAACCAAATGCTCATATTCTGCACACACTTTTCATACACAGTAAAATACTAGGTGTCAGCTCCACATCTGGAAATGTACATAATCAGCATCACATTGTCATACAGTACGAGATTATGATACCATTTAGCCTCATGTAAACAGACAGAGGTGCCAACACAAGTTCTTTGTTCAGTTTGTACAGTTCATACTTCACGTTAAGCAAATTACACCATTAGTGATGCCAGGACTAAGACATGACCAGAGACAGAGCGGTGCAAGCTAGGGCTGGACAATACACATTGGTCATCGATATCATCAGACAGCTAACCTGGTGCAGGCATCTGACAGTGACTAACTAGTGATTATTGCCATTGTTGGGGAAGTAAGCAAAGACTAACACAAAAAGAGATAACAGGAGGATTTATAATTTGGCTCCGTTTAGCCTTCTAGCCTACATTTCTGACGCTATAAACAAATGTGGCTATTACAGTGCAGCGTTTCACAAGCACTGCCCATCGCAGTAATAGTGTGTCCACATTCTTGTACATCCTTGCACAATGGGGAGTTCGAGGTCGTCACATCACCAACGTCTGTCTTCTAGAGCCAGAATGTCTGTCGTTCAAGTGTAACTTCCTGGTGGGAATTTTGAGCTTCCCAATGCTTAACATTATTAACTCCCTTTGGAGACGACAGCCTTGACAGCCTAGCTATGAATTCCCTCTTTGCAGCTCCTTTTGTTTATGGGAAGGTGCAGCCTTGACAGGCTATAGTCAAAACTTGAGGAAAAAAAAAAAAAAAACAACCACTGACAATTTTTAGATGTCCAGGATACTAATTAGTTTTAAAAGCTCATCCTTTGTGGCGTGCAACCACTTATTTGTCTTAGTATAATAGTTTCAGGTTCTTTTCTAGGTGACAATCCGGGTGAATTTGCATTACTTCATAGTAGGGCTGGGTGGTAATTTATTGATGCCGACACACAGAGCTTCCCAAACAAATTTTGCTACTGTCAGTATGTTTAGCAATTATGCCCCCAGCTATTCACTTTAGTGAGCCGACCCCTTAAAAACAAACACCCATGCGCATATTTTCAGCCACATACTTCGCCATCCTCCAGATTTCATTCTTCACCCACAAAACCGAAGCAGTGTGCTGAGTGTGTGACATATTTCCCTACTCCACTGCTGTTACGCGCGGTCAATATTCCATCGTGGGATGTCGTGCTGCCACCTGGGCCACATTTTAAGGGATTGTCCCGTACTGAAAAATAAAATGCTCTGTCCTGTTCCAATCCACAAAAACGTGCAATTTGTCCTTTATTTTTGTACACATTCACCACCCCTCCCCAGTTTTATCTTCAGAGAACCGACTTTACGACCCAATCACATTTGTGCATTTTGTTCACATTAAATAAAACAGAAACGCCTGAATCAGTCCATATCTGTCACTATTGATCAAAAGCGACTAGTGGGGGGTTGGAGGGCTCAATATTATCATTTGAATCAACATTTTTACATAAAAATCTTGTACATATATTTTTCCTTAATATCGCCCAGCCAAGCGTAAGCACACCGGCAGAAATTCCGAAGGCAGAAGATGACACGTACTGGGTATGCAAAACTATCTACGTCTACCTGAGATGTCGTACTGCTACATTTTTAACCACTCCAACACACACAAAACACACACCTTCAGATCATCACTAGGGGTGCAGTCTGCTGGATCATACATACCTCTGCCACCCTCCAGGTCCAGCTTGGCTTTGATTAACATCCTTAGGCGGTTCACCTCTTGTCTTTTCAACTCATCCAGCCTTGTTCTCACATGATGGCTGACGAAGTCCAGCTCTTTGGCTAGTTTCCCTTGCTGTTCGAAATGCAAACTATCAATTAATTTTACCTTGTGGATAACATTGAAGAATCACATAAAAGTTCAGCATGAAGCTAAAGCTGCTGTCATCTTACTAAAATAAATAATGTAAACACAAAACATAATGCCCAAAATGTGCAAAGTTTCTCTCAATATTCTGGGTAGTACGGGGTGAGAAATTCTATAAATATTTTGCACAAAAATGGCTTCAAATTTAGCACTTAAAGCGGTTTCATAAATACCTGGGATTCTAAGATGTGTATTTCACTTTTAAGTATTAATCTAAATATCTGGATTATAGGCTACAGAGTCACGTCATACAAATACAAACCAATTTGTAGGAATCTATGCATTAATCTTGGCATCTTTGTTCAATGATATACATTTTTACAAAACAAAAACTTTTTCAATATAAACAGGAAAGGGTACTTAGCATCTGATTTTCTGTGCTGACAAAAAAAAAAATTAGTAACAAACTGATCAGCACAGAGTCTCATCTTTATCACGATAGCTACTTTCACAGACGCAGTTACGCTGGTCCATTTTGTTTCGGTCTTCAACAGCGTTCACGAGAAGGAGAAAAAATTGTAAACAAATAATCTTCAATGTTCCCTTTCTCAAATGGTGGGCACCCAATTTACCTCCACCCCCCATACATGACAAGGGAGATTGGGTTTGAATTGGACTATATACAAGTATTGAAACTGCTGATTTATAATGCGAAATAAGCAAAATATGCAAGTACCAAAGCATTCAACACACCTTAATGTCCTCCATGTTTGTGTTATGAAGCTTCTCTCTGAAATACTGATCTTTTTCAAGAAAATCAATGACTTCCCTGAGGTAACGGTCATAGTGCAGTCCAGTATCCTGGTGCAAAAATTCAGTTTATACAAATAATTACACATTTTCACAGTTTATACAAATGAAAGAGCCTGCATAAACAATCTCCTTGAAAAAAACAAAAACATTCATTACATACATAACGTATGACCTTATACTTCCATTTATCTTAGGCGAGGCACAGCCTCTAAGCAGTTGCAATTAATGAAGCCTTACAGCATCTGGATGTGTAAGATAAGATTCCCAATTTAATGCCAGTCATTGCAAATCAAAAGAGAAATTGCACATCGACTCTTAATAAGACGCATTACCTGTTAGAATCTTCCCTTAGTAAATGAGCTAAATAATGAGAAATGCGGCATGATCTGTCACTTGCACCTCATTGCTGGTGGAGCTGGTAACATTTTCCCGTCACTTTATAAACCAGTGTTTAGGAACCTGCAATGTCAACGCGGGTGTGTCATTTCGCAGGACGCCCACAAAGCTCACCACATTCTGCGGGGGGCCCTGGAGGTTTTCCTGGGGGATCGTCTCCTTGTCCTTTGCCAAACTAACAGGCACTGCCTCCAAGCCGACCGACAGGCTCAGGAGTAAGAAGCTGTATTGGAACCAGCCCCGGGGCCGCCGCATCTGAAAATGGCCACACCTCCGCTTTACATCAGGACCCCGCTGCCCGGGCCGTCATCATGGGTACATTTTGTACACGTTTATTTTTCCATTGTTAACTGATGGGTATGTTATTTGGACTGGGAGTATATCAAACGTCTTTCAAACACGAAAGTCAAGTTCATCTCGCACTTTCTCTGTATATGCTGGATACATGCATTATTATAGGCTGCAAAGTATACTACATTCATTTATTTATCTATGGCACTGACAGGGTAGGTTTTTCCTTCTTTCCTTATGACAACAAGAGGCCGAATAGTGAAAACCCGGCTCAGTTAACTCGATTAACGGCTGGGCTGTATTATTATTATTTTCCAACTACACATCGTATTCTCCGCTTTCTGAAGAGTAATAAACAGGCGTTTGTTCAGCCGCTTTGCTGAGTTACAAACGCAGACTTACTTTTTCAGGCAAGTGGATATAAAACAAGTTTGTCTTCCAGCCTTTTCTTAGTCTTTTCTCTTTCTTCGAAGTAAAGGACCCCCACTTAAACAGAAGTTAATTACAAAAAAGCTACCTCTTAGCAGCACACTACGTGAAGCGCTTAAACTAAAATATCCACCTTTAAGTTAATTGGCAAAACTTGTGGGTTTTCCCACCGCTTTTTTTATTTTTCAGTTCTATTTTGGCAGCCTATTGAGCAACTGCTGCGTCAGTTAAACGGCTGGCAAGTCCGGTTCCCTATCAAGTTGCGTTGTACTTACGAGTCCCAGAAAGTGCTGCGAAGGCTTCGTTAAATACCTTTATTGACAGTATTCCGCGCAATTATATATCTTGGGGATTATAGTATTTAAAGAGCGCAAATTAATTTGGAATTAACTATCAGTTTAGGTGTGAGATGCCTGCAAACTGATACGCCGTGAAACATGTTCCTTGTAATTAAATCCTCATGAAATCCTTTTCGCTCCCTGGGAGGCATTCATGTTGTATTTTGAGCACTAACATTTAGTCAATGGCTGCGTCGCTTGTTATTACTCCTGGGTTGCCTTTTCCTATTGTAAATTCTACTAAAATTGACTTTAAGATAAATTGTTAAAAAGAGCTTAAACTCTTAAGATGGGTTTTGGGGATGTTTAAAACGGTTCGTGTTAAAGATCTCTTAACATTATCACTGATGGGTAATACAGAAGTTCACACCAAATGGGATCACAAAGTTTATAGCTCATCGGGAACGGTATCGCTGTGCAGTTGTGCTTCCCTGTTGTTTTCCTTCAGACTTGCCTCAGTTATTTAGTCTCCTTGCCCAGATCAAATTTACTTATAATACTACCGACTTGTACGAGGAGTGAGCTGCAACGAAAGCACCGATTAATGGTAATTAAGATTTTGCAACTGAACTGTCACTACCGACGCATCAATCATATACAGCGGGTGTGCACTTAATGCAATAAACAGAAACAAAACGTACAACTTAATGCTGATAGCCCACTAACATTAAATATTTGCCCATTACTTTTCGTTTAGTGTTCATAACATAACCTAACCTTCTACCTGCCGGTCGTGCCGTCGTGACGCAATTTCCGGCGCGGCCGTTAACATCCGGGCGGCCTCGTTCTGGTCTTCCTCTTCCTCTTGAACGCCATCATGGGTCGTATGCATGCTCCTGGGTAAGATAGTGTTTTATTTTTAAAATACGTTTTTTATTTGATATTATCAGTTTATCGCAAACTGCATAAACAGAGTTCTACAGTATTTTAACAGGTCAATAAGAAAGTTTTTTTCAAACATCATTTATATCCCCCGTTACTTGTTAACGCTGCATGTCCCCATGTGGTGTTATCGCTAGGAAAATGGTCCGATCGATTTTCGTATAAGTCACGAATAGGAAATAATTTGTTGGTCTAATTGTAATCAGATTAGATGACGCAGTAACAAATATTCTCTAGTAAGACGGACACTTATAAACGAGTTTTAGCCAACTGAAAAGCTCACGAAACAGTGAGGGGCGTTGAAGGCCGCGTGGCAGTCCTTGAGCCGCCGGGTAGCTGGTGGAGGCGCCACATAATGCTGATCTCGTGTGCTGTAGGTTAGGTAGAGCTGTCAGCATACCTCTTTGCTTCTCATAGAAATGTGTTCCTTTATTTTTGAAACATTTGAGAAATTGATGATGTGAATTGATGTAACATTATTGTAATGTTATCCTTGCAGAAAGGGCTTGTCCCAGTCGGCGCTGCCATACCGACGCAGTGTTCCCACAGTGAGTTCCTAACAGGCTTCCTTCCATAACATTCACTTTTACTGTAATCATTAAGTTGGTACAGTACTCAAGCTATTTCCTCTCTCTAGTGGCTGAAACTGACATCTGACGATGTCAAAGAACAGATCTTCAAGCTGGCAAAGAAGGGCTTGACTCCCTCTCAGATTGGTAAATAGCTGTAATTTTTTAAATGTTATTCATATAACGCGTGGGGATCTGGTAGGTGAAATGTCTGTGTGGGGGTCAGTCCAAAGCTAATCACACTGGTTTTGTCAGATGTGAGTTTCTATTCCTTGATCTATTTAATATAGCTGAATTGAGTGCTGAATACAATTAGATTTTATTGTCAATGTAGTGGAACGTCTGGTTGTAAGGAATGTTCTGTATAAGCTTTTATTTTTTACTTTTCTTAGTAGATTGAAATATGACCCTCATCCATTAATCTTTACAAATTGTAATCTTGCTAATGTCTCGAAGTTGACCAAAATCTACATTAATCTCACTTAATTTTTTAAAGTTGGTTGCACACCTTAACCCCTGTGTTATTTTTGGGGTTTTCAAAATGAGGATAAATTCTATAGAATCTAGAATTTAAAACGGAAGCAGTAAAATACACAAGGGTCAAGATGGGTGAAGGAGCACTTACTTTGGTAATAGTTTGGGGGCGCTGCTGCTGAATCTGCTGCTTTCTTGGTATGTCAAGAAAAAACATCACCCAGAGCTTTTTACACGTCTAAATTTTCCAGGGAGTATTCAGTGTGCATTTTTAAATGCTGAGAGTTTGGTGTGCATGTCATTTTCATTGCTTTGAATGTAAACCTGCATTTTATCTTGGTCTGCTCAGTCATTAAGGCATTTGTAGATAAATATTTTCGAGTGACCTTATTTGAATCAAATGTAGACTATAACATTTGTGTAGCTAACTATATTCAGTTTGCACTTTTTAAAAATGTTTTTGGAAGGGGTTTTACAACTTATAAAAACTACTGAAAAGATACGGAATGTTAAAGACTGAACTTTGGGTCTATCAACATAAACATTTCCAGGCCATACACAATAGCAAAGCTGGGCAAATTGTTTCATTGTGAAACTGACTTAGTTGAAAAAGCATTGTTGCATCAACCAAAATCTACATTAATTTCACTCCATATTGTTCTTCAGTTTTTAGTTGCCTGCACACGCATCATTCATTAACTTGTGGTATGTCCAAAATGGCATACTTGCACAGTAGATGCCGAATGTCGTCAGAAGCCTATGACTTGGCCATTAATGCAATACATATTGTATGCATGCACGAGAACAGTACGCGTACATTCAGACACACTGTGGTTGCCACCTTGCATATTACCGGACACAATGTTTACCAATGACATTGATTTAACCCCTGTATATGTTAAGAACTATCAATATAGTGCCTTTACAAACTTAAGGTCACTTTACAAGGAGAAGGAAAAGAATAAGATCAAGCTGTTCAGGGAGAGTAATGTTTATTAAACGGGAAAGTTAAGTCAAATTTAACTGGGTATTGTTTTCTACATAAATTTGTACAGAGAAGGCACTTCCTATGCCATCTTAAAAATTTCTGGGCGAGTGACATTCGTCTACTGTTGTAGCTCCAGTGGCCTTGTGGGATGGTTTAGCATCCATTGGTTGTACACTTAAGAATTTTGCAAAATGTAGTATATCATCTGGGTACCACTCGTTGCTGTCTCGTATATATTGAAGATTTGGACACGCTGCTCACTTCGCAGACTGTTCTTCGTCTACTACATAACAAACAAGTATGCGATTTTGGACACATTTGAACTGATCTTGCTACACTATAAGTCAATGATCTTCTGTTCAACAGCTGTTCCTTTTAAGATCTTGACTGAGTGCAGTGTCTCTGATATGTATGTTCCAGGTGTCATCCTGAGGGACTCCCATGGTGTGGCTCAGGTGCGCTTTGTCACAGGCAACAAAATCCTCAGGATCCTTAAGTCCAAGGGTCTGGCCCCTGACCTGCCTGAGGACCTCTATCACCTGATCAAGAAGGCCGTTGCAGTGAGGAAGCACTTGGAACGCAACAGAAAGGTTCGACACCCTGTGTTTAGCATAATAAAGCCTTTAATTCTAGATACTCCTGAAACCACGTAACTTGGCTGAACCCAATTGTTTGCCTTTGAAATTTCAGTGTAGGATAGTGGTATTCATTTATTGGTTTGTTTTTTGTAGGACAAGGATGCCAAATTTCGCCTGATTCTTGTCGAGAGCAGGATCCACAGACTGGCTCGTTACTATAAGACCAAGAGAGTCCTTCCACCCAACTGGAAGTAGTACGTACTAAGCTTATTTCTTAAATGGTCGGGTTAAGGGGTTTCTTCTAAAACACTCCTGTAATGTATAGGTCTCTGTGTTCTCCAAATGATTTTTATACATTGGAAAAGTGGCCTAATCGGCACATTTCATTGTCCCATTCTCTGCCTGTGAGAGATGAGATATTTCTGATGTGCCAGATCAATGCTGGAGGTCAATTAGCAGAGTGGCTACAAAGTGCCATTCCTGCCAGTCCCCTTCGTACAGCTCTGTGACACCACTTACTGGGTGGCACTAAATTTATGATTCAGCCGAGAAAACAGTTAAGGTTTATTCTGTATTTAATTTTCTATGTGCAGGATTCAGAGCATAGGCCTGCATCCTCTTAAACTGGGACAGTTCCACTGCATGTGCTTACCGTTAATTATCTCACTAAATTATATAGTTAACACAGTATAGTTAACATCAGTGTCTCTTAACCTTGTCCTCGGGGACCCCTAGACCTTCCATGATTTTGCTCCCTCTCGGCTCCATACCAGACAGTTCATTTTGGACTGTCTGGGGGTCCCCGAGGACCAGTTTGAGAGACGCTGCTCTACATGACCGATGTGCGAGCTGGGCTCCTTACCTTTCACTGATTTGATGTCTCTCTTAATCCACAGTGAATCCTCTACGGCTTCTGCTCTGGTGGCATAAATTGCTTTGCTTTTTTGGCCAATAAAACTTGTTTGGATGAAAACCGTGCCTTGTCTTATTTTGTACACTGGTCACTGACTTGGTTGATTGTCTTTGATAGTATAAAAATGGATTATTCAAGCATTGAGTATGCAGTTATCATGCAACCTACTTGAAGGCGTTATCTGAGAAAAGTTTACATTTGTGTTGGTGTAAAATGAGCTCTAAATATGATGGTAAGGTTGCAGCTCCTTGTATTTTTATAACTGACCTGATCCTTGTGTGCAGAGTAGTACCTGTGTTGTACAGTAGAGCTTGCAGTGGGTACTCTGTACAGTTGGAGACTTGTCTTCAAAGTCAGGCGCAGCTGTCAGCCTTGACAGGTGATTAAGGCAGCTTCACAACAGGGGATGTGACCCTCTGTGCTGTAGGTTCATATCAGAAATGCCGAGGTGAAGCTTTATGGTGGGAGCTTAAGGGCTGTTTGAAGACTCAGCTGCCTGTCGTACCACAATACTGAGCTCTTGCTGTTATGAGTGGTGCACGTACAGCCATAGTCATCAAAAGAGAGTGCAGCCAGTGCAATTCAGATTTCTCATCACCGGTTTGGTGCCTGTGAAAATTCCCTGATCGGTGAAATTTACTGAGTATGCCCCCCTCCCCCCCCGTCACAGAGATGATAAATGATCAGTCAGGCCTTGTGACTGGAAGGATTGAGAAACTGACTTAGTGGATGTGCAGCCAATAAAGGGTCCACAGGTAAGTTACTTCTGGTGTGCAGTAAGTACATTACAGTGCAGTGGATGTGGTCTGTGGTGCTCTACTGAGTACTCAGTATTGAAATAGAACATTCCAGTATTAGAACCCCAGCTATGTTATCATAGCTATTGAAGTGTGTT
Source organism: Mormyrus iriodes (assembly GCA_011763525.2). Lineage (NCBI taxonomy): Eukaryota > Metazoa > Chordata > Actinopteri > Osteoglossiformes > Mormyridae > Mormyrus > Mormyrus iriodes. Next base: position 24,699,275 of record JAAGVU020000008.1, on the reverse strand, counting down.
AAATTAGGGCTGCACTTAACTCCTGCAGGGTGGTAGGTCTCCAGGGGCAGGAACGAGCACCCCTGATGTACAGTGACGTCTGGTTCAGAGGCCTGTGTCTCTGGAAGTCAGCTATCGGCCATTAGCTTTACTGATGCTCAGGCCTAAGTTGTTGCTGTGAGCTCCTCTGCAGCACTGTGAAGACATTGCTGGTTGGGCCTGTGACAGTGGCAACATCTGCAAATGTGACCATGCGCTTGCTGCTGTGCTAAGTGATTTGAGAGTACAGTGCATCATTGCCTGTGTTAAATTGCCAGACCATAGGAGTACCAGAAGAATACATCCATCCATCTTCCAACCACTTATCCTGGTCAAGGTCATGGTGGGGGGTCCTTGGATGGGATGCCAATTCTAAGAATCCAAAATAAGCAATTGTTTACATCCTTAACGAGCCATTAAAGTCTATTTATCACACTTGTTTTCAGTAATTGCGGTAAGTGTACTGAGACTATTGGCCACAAGGGGGCATTACTTGACAAACTACAATGATATTTCTTTTTTAATTCATTTTCTAAATCAGTGGTCACCAACCCTGCTCCTGCAGATCTACCACCCTGCAGAGCTTAGATGCTAGATATCCAGGAGCAGGGCTGCTGAGCACTGTTCTGAATCATGGTAAATGCTTGCACATAGACGTTCATTTTGATAAGACTTCATCTTAGCTATTAAAATAAGGCTGATATGAAACTGGACTGCATTCCACAGGTCTGTTATTTTCAAAATGCTTACTGTTAACAGCCTGCTATCAGCCACAGAGGAAGCACTATATCCATGGAAGCAGTAATGTTTTCATCTTACGGTGTATCAGTGAGCAGAGGAAACTGCACTGCTTAAGTGCTCAAATTCGCTACATTCAAAGAAACACTTCTATGGGATTCCAGGCAATTTTAATATATGTCTTACAAATCTGCAATGCCTGTATATCCCTAAAATAAGAGAAGCTCAAGATCCCGGTGGTGATACACGATGAATTTGGTCTGTATGACGATGATCAGCTTGAATTTTTGCGTAACTGCTACTTGAAAGTTCTCCTGCATTATACTGCTATTAAGCTGCATACACTTTGCATGATTTATTGATGCGGGTATAGTGAGGAGAAAGTTTGTAAGGTCTGCCTGGTAATATCATTGTTATGTAAGCGTCTCCAGTGAACAAAGGCATGCATTATTTAAGATACATTTACATAAGAAACAAAGAGGAATGTCACTGAGTGTGTGAGTGTGGCGTGCTCGTGTGTGTGCGCGCGCATTCCTAAAGCGGCACTTTAGAGCACGCCACCCGCGCGAGGATTATGCAGTCAGCGTGTGTGCATCAGGGCTGCGGGGCACTGCGTCTGACGCTGTCCTCTGCCACACTCGGAGCGGGAGGGGGGGGGGGCTTGCGTTTAATTGGCTGCTCGGCAGCTGCCTCCTGTAAGGGGGGAGGGGCATTAACATCGAGTCACCTTGCCGCACCGTGGATCACCGGCAGCAGAGTGACGACCATCACGTCGCAGAGCCATACGGGACCGTGCCAAGCTCCTGTCAAGAACGTTCTGGAAGTTTCGGAAGGCTCTTGACGGGACTGTTCAGCAGTCTGCCCCCCGCCCGCTCTGCAGCTCAGGGCACAGCTGGACACTGTTCACACTGCCGCCTGGTCAGTGTGGCAAGCAGGAGGCCAGATGGTGACATCCAGCGTCTCTGGTCTCTGTCACCTTGTCATTACTATTTCTGGAAGTGTCAGGCTGTACAGAGTGTGACACAAGCTCTCTCCCATTGACGTGTAGCAGTACAGGCCCAGGATCCTGCTTCGCTGGGGGGTTTCCCTCTCCTTTCTAAAGCACCCTGCAGGCAGGTCTGCTCAGAAGATGAAGCGTGTGACTTCCATGGCAGCCGGTGATTTTTGTAGTACGTGATATTGCGCACGCACACTGAATACTCCCTGGAAAATTTAGACGTGTAAAAAGCTCTGGGTGATGTAAATTTAGTAGTTTGCCACTTGGTCCTTTAAATGTCCCAGAGGATTTAGTACTGTGTTTACCGCTGGAAATATACCACAGCTGATTGGCCGATATGTATAACGTATACAAATCCCGTCCTGTGTGCCCGTCACTTTTTACATTATAGAAATGTAAAGAAATCCAACTTATAAAAAATATTAAAAGTATCAAATGCTATCACCACACACCACAATGAGGATGTAATTAGATTTTAGACAAATTCAAAGGGGAACGTCTGAACAAAACTCTTCCATCATTTTTAAAAACCCACATTAGATCAAAATACCACAATATCCTTCTAAGACCAAATTTCTTGTACCAATGTTAAGCTAAAGTACCTTAACTAGAGATAAACTAGAATACTCGTAGGTGATATTTTTGGCCATACATTCGCTTACCCCCAAGAAACAACCAAGGTAAAGTGAACTGAAAATGCTAACTCCTTTGTAAAATGAGCCAGCTTATTTGACATTCTCTCGATCCTTCGCCCTGTCTCTAAAATAGCACATCAGGTAACGACAGGAACGCAAATGCGAAGCTGCAGCGATCGGGAGCCTCCAAAAGGCTGTCCTTAACGCTATAGCTTCACCCTGCACCCATACCTTTCACGCTGCCCAGATGGACAGCTCTTTAAAGCAGGCCATACTACGTAAGTGACTTTATCATGTAATATAAGCATATGTGTATGTTTTACGTACTTGAACTTTTCCTTATCATATAAATGCATTGCCACATTTCAATGTCATCAAATGACAGACAGTGTCAGATAACACGGATAAACCCTGACAATGCGGTACTGCCACAGCCTTTAACGTGGAGGAACATTGCTGACCGATAACACATAAGCTATGCACTAGTCTGACATCATTTGCTTATTGTCAAAATTCTTTTTTTTTTATTTGTTGCAATATACCACAGAGTTAATGCATTTTGTATCTGCAGCTTCATATACAGTCAGCAATATTTCGTTGAAGTTACATTAAAAATGCATCCAGAAAGACCACGTTCCCTGGATGAAATGCATCCCTTGGTCTGTTCTTGAGCTGGTTATAGCGGCTCGATTTAAGATACTACTGTTACCATGTCCACGGACGGGATACGGGACAAAGTGAACTGCAGCAAGACGTAAGTTTAACACCCTGACTGGAGGTGGCGATTGGTTAATACGGGCTGGGGTAGTACAGATCATTTAGCAAACCCTTCTACACAAAAAAGTCATTTATCTTAAAATCACCGCAAATATTTCTCAAAAGTAGATTAGCATTACTGCAGGGAATAATGCAGCATTAACAAATGCGAGCCGGTGACCACAGCGCTTCTCCTGCTGCTGTCAGACAGCAACCTGCAGGCATCAGACAAGCCCGTAGTAACCGGTTACAGAGGGGTAGAGGTAGGTTATCCGGGGGCATGGCGATTCAGATTTATTCCAGTTCATTTCAGTTTTGACGTCCTTAGTGATTTAACGTGGCAATCATTTAGTTTTAGTATAGATCAAGTATTACGAGACGTGGTCGCGTCTAAAGAATTCAAGGTTTGATACTTGCGGTTACAAAGCGATGAATTTGCAGCGTCTTCTGTGGTGTCCGGGAAGCCGGGAAATGTGCGAGCTCATCATATCTCCATGCTTTTTAATCCTCAGCTCTACATATTCTGTTTCAGAGAGAGGAAATTGCCGAATACGAGGATTTTTAAATATCTGACCTCGGTCAACTAAATATTTGAAGGACCTGCGAGCGACATGAATACATTAAAAATCTCTATCTGCAGTATATGCAATGCCCTTGAAATAGGTAGGAACGCTTTTGGATTGTTGTACGGGATTTGCAAAAAAGCCGGTATCTTGAAATCCCGATTTTAGCTTAAGGATTGCAAAAGTTTATTAATAGTATTAAAATAATCTTGCAATTAAGTCGAGTAGTAGTATGTCTTGTATATAGTTCTCCGAACTGCATCCAAGGAAGCTGACATCTTTGGAAGTTGTCCCATTTTTGGTCGGCAAAGAAGAGGACTTAAAAAGACAGGACGCACCTTTTCCAACTTGGCCCTTCCCCTTTAATTGCTGCGTCGCCCTTGCTCTCACTGCTGGATCCTGCCCGATTCCCTGGAGACTCCGGGGAGCGGAGGATGAAGTAGCGCTCCAGACCGGGATCATGGCGGCACCGATCGGCCGGGACACCCTACCTGATCACTGGTCCTACGGAGTCTGCAGAGACGGCAGGGTGTTTTTCATCAAGTCAGCATCAGCTTTGCAGCTAAGCTTTTCCAACCTACTCACTTCCAGGAATATTTGCATTACTAGATAGTGTTTGCGTTTTTTTTTTCTTAGTAACAGGTGTTTTTGTTTTCCTTTCAGTGACGAAACTCGCACCACTACTTGGCTCCATCCCCGCACTAGTGAACCTGTCAACTCCGGCCATATGATCCGCTCAGGTACTAGTAAAAAAATCATTAGGCGGTCGATTGCGGCACTTCTATGTGCATGAGCGAAGTAAGTGTTCGAATAAGCTTTCGTGCACTAACGGCAAGATTTCATGGGTTGTTTTCCCCTGTAGACTTACCACGGGGCTGGGAAGAAGGTTTCACAGAAGAAGGAGCCAGTTACTTTATAGAGTAAGTAGTATGTCTTTTTATACGGCTGTGCATTGTTGTGAATGAATTAGGTGAACTCACCGACCTAGTGACCGCGCTGAAGTTTTCATTTAAGTCTTACAAAGCTGAATGTCACGCCGGCACATTGGTCAACCACGGGACATTTGCCCAGAGGCAAACTCTAATATTTGTTGCAGTTGTTATCCTGTATTCATCAGAGAAATGCAGTGACCATTTCTTATCAAGTTCTGTTTAAATGGATCAAAGTTTACACCGGGCACCAGTTTTAAATTGAGTCTTTGGTTTTGCTTTTTTGTTTTATTTATGTAGGGCTATTAAAGTTTTCTGTGTGTCTGTGCCCAAGTCCCTTTCAATAATAAATTCCAGTTTTCTCCCTACAAAGCCATTACGGTAGTATTGGCGGGGGTTGGCTCTACTCATTGAGGGTTCTCTGAATTCTTTGGCAAAGCCACCGAGTCAGTTAATGTGTCACGGCCAAAAAAGAAAGTGGTTTTGAGTATTACCAGATAATCCCCCCCCCACCGCCCCCCAGCCAAGTGGTTGAGCCTCCCTCTTGAAGATTGCCTTGAATCATTTACCAGCCATGCAAATGTAGAGGACTGTGTCCTTACATACAGCATGGCTATATGTTTGTGCGTGTGCTAGCGTGATGTTTCCGTATTCACGTGAGTGCCCACATGAGTGCCCACATCTCCCACAGTCCAAAGATCGAGGGGAGATAAAGTAAACTGCAGTCATGCGTTTATGTGTGTCCCCTGTGCTTGGCGGCTGTCCAGTTCCCTGTGTTTTCTCATTTACTCCTAACAGCTCTGGAACAGGCTTTATGTCACTGCATAGCCCAAGGACATACGACATACGAAATCCAATGTAAATGTGCAAGTTTGTTTTAGCCAACAGCTCTGTGCTGTTTACGTTGTTGTTCTATGGCAACAACTGGATGCCAGATAATATAACTCAGTTGTATAGTTGAGTCTTCGACATGTAATGGTGATTTTCCAAAAAGTACCTTCTGCAGAATTCCTGTTTTTAGTAGTGCAATTGCACGCGCACACAGGCCAGTGCTTCTTTGCGTCACTCTGAGTTTCTCACCCAGTGAGGTTTGTTGTGCCCTGTTTTATGGGGGCAAACTTTCTGTCCCTCTTGCACGAAGTACACAGAGCATGAACTTTGGACGCTATAAATACTGTATTTTCTCTTATGTAGCTACGGTACGTTTCTCTCTGTGTATGTTTCTATGGAAAACATCAAAGCACACTTAAAAAAGCGCTAAATGTATTTTAGAAAATTTCAATTCTATTGTTTTTCTGAGGTTCTTTGTAGGAGAGTAAGCCATTCTGTAGAATTTTATGACCGAAAGTTCCAGTCTAGTTGCCAGTTGTAGTAAATTAGGGACTTTTTATTTTTTTGCTCCGGTTCCCTAACTTGAAAACATTTGGGCCACATGAATGCTGAATGGCACCAAACATCAGGGCAGCTGTTAATTCACACTCATATGTGACGTGCACAATAAGCATCTGTCTGTCTGTCAGACAAGCTAGTTAGAATTAAGATTTTGTGTATAAGGTTTCTGGTTCTCCATTATCCTGGAGCAATGAAAGGTGCTTTACTGTGTCTCTACCTTAGGTTTGACCCACTAGGGGGCAATGCAGAGTTTTGGTTCTGTTATATATTCCTAGATTTCCAGCTTAGGATCAACTAATTATGTCTAATACATGTATGTAATGTAATAGATATATACTCAGTCTATTACTATTGCTAATGCAGAGGGGAGCAGCGCCTCCCACTCCCCATGCCCTGTGATCCCCAGCATCCCGTTTAGGGTGCCCCCCCCCCCCCCCCCTCCCCCCCCCCCCCCCCACCCCCACTCGCCCCCCCCCCCCCGCCCCCCCCACCCCCCCCCCCCCCCCCC
>JAAGVU020000008.1:24676951-24687977 GCA_011763525.2 Mormyrus iriodes | reverse complement strand
CGACCTGTTCCCCCTGATCTATGATTGGTTTGTGGCGGAGCGAGTTAATTAGCCGAGCGCGCTGGGCAGCAAAGTGCTTTACATGCAGGTCAGGCAGTGAGATCCTTTGGAGGCCGTCTCCAGGCTGCGCTAATGAGCTGCTGCTTTTGCCGCCTGCTTCTCTGCATGTCTGCTGTAACGGATATAAGTGTTCGAAGGGTGGTGAAATTAGTGAAGGTCTATAGGTGACCTCTTAGGGAATGGCCCTCTGATGACCTTTGACCTTTCCATGTGCTCTGTCATTGGGTATAGCCCTTCTTTCTTTCTTCAAGTTGATGAGTTTAACCAAACATTTCACCAAATTGCTCAGTTTCTTATTGCTAATTTTGGTTTGCTGTATCCACTGTCCATGAGAAATTAAATATTGGTCTGAATTTTCTGACTGATTAAGTGTTTTAGAGATTGGCTGCGTGTTTTAGAGACTGGCTGCGTGTTTTAAATGATTGTCCTTTGTTGTCTTTTGTTCCTGGAGCTTTTGTTCTTGCCTTTGGCTGGAGCTAAAGAATTAAGCTCAACTTTAAAACCATGACTCAAACTATGCCTCTCGCTGCTACCAAAGGAGCACATCGCGAGCCCCTTTCACCCGGGAACAATAACAGCAGCTGCGGCATTTCCATCTGTTCAGCAGCCATTGCGCTTCTGCTGTTTTTCTTTCTCTAACTGTGTTTGTTTCTACTTCATTTTGGGAGAAACAGTTTGTAACGTACCTCGGGAGCCACTATAAACACTTCAGCAGATAACACAGAGGAAGCCAGATAGGGGGTTCTTCAAAAAAGCAGGGTGCACTTAACATTCATACTCTGTGCTTTTAATCCGACCCCATAAGGCTCATCTAACCAATCAAAGAATTGCTAATGGAATGAATGAAGTAGTTTGATGGAATCGGCATTCAGAGCCTCTACATTATTTACAAGACAATGGAGATTGTGTGTCATTAAAGGTGTATATGGCAACAGTGACGGGCGGAGCAATGGGGATGTCGCGCTTCTTACGCATACTTGTGCTTCCCTGGGCCATCCTGGTGTCACCAGGGGTTTTTTAAAGACCCCTGCGGCAGTTCTGCTGGTTTGAGCACGTTTTAGGTGGATCCCTGAGAGTTCTGCTGTCTCAGATACTGGTTTTGGTGGGTGGGATTTTGTGTGTGGGGCTGGCATAACTTATCGCTACCCAGTAAGGAAGGGATCAGCCGCATCGAAGGCCTTAGATAATGGTCTTCTGTTATTTTTGGCAGACATTTCTGGTATGTTGCACCTCCTTCTGAGGTGAGTGAGTGAGTGAGTGAGTTGCTCTGTGTGAGCGGACACCTCCTCCTGTCGTGTGGGGCTCCATAATGCCTCCCCTGGGCCTATAAAAGCAAAGCAAATCGGACCTCCTTCAAGCCTTAGAGCTGACTGTAGCACGAGACTAGCTTGATGCCTCTGTTCATAGTCAGTGTTTGACCTCTTAATTGGAATAAAATCTCTGTAATGTTTGCCTCCCACTGAAGGATCCAGCAAACATACCTTCATCTCCTTTCCCCACCATGAAACAATGGCACAAGTGCCCTTGAGTCGCTGGTTAATGCTTACTGGCCATTTTTAAGGGCCGTTCAAAGACATTACGTTAGCGACATTTCTGGATGCTGACCTTCGTTCACTGATGTGGGAGTTAATAGTGAGTCCAAGTGAGTGGAACCAATCATGCTTTTGGTCTGATGTGTTGCCAGTTACTGAGGTGGACGTGTCCTTAGGTACCGGCACAGAATGGGTGAGGTGTGTTGTGGGGACGATATAAAACGAACAGAAAATGAACCACTGCAAAACCATCAGATCCGTAGCATTGTAGCATTGTAGCATTTAGCGTTAGCTGTGCTCTATGTGTGTACATGGAGCATTGGATAACATAAGAAGACAAGTTTATGATGGCTGCATGATTCACATGTCTGAAATTGTGCTTGTGTGCTGTGCTCGTAGACTTCAGAGAATTTTCTTGCATATTTGAACGTTGGATGGATTGATCAGTGGGCCAGATTTTGGTTGTTTTCCATTTTTCTCCACATGTGATCAGAATGCACAAATGCCATGGGTCGTAAAAAAAGGCATTGCTTGCAAATATATAGTGTATTTTTGGAAATTAACCAACTCCTCCCCCAAATCCCCAGCTTTCCACAGCCCAGGGCTGGGAAGCCCTGATTAAGGGCACTGGCTGTTTAGTGTGTTTCCCCTCATGTGGGCTGTCAGCGGGGACCGATTTCCTGTTTTCACGGCTCCCCCTGACGAGCGAGCGGGTTACCTGCTTCTGGGCAGTGGATGAGCGTAGTTCATCTCCATTCAGCTGTTTCTCACCTCATCAAGCAGCCAATCTCCCTTCCCTGCAGGGCCTCAGACGTCCTATCACACTCGCAGAATGACATCTCCTGCCATTTCTCTCCCCTGGATTTAAAGAAGGACAGCTACACAGATTCTCAGTGCCCAGATACTTTCGGGAATGTAGCTCTTCCCCTAAGTATGTTAGGGGCGATGCCTGTTGATGAGTATCGCTGGATTGATTGGGGGGTGGGGTGGGGTGAGATTCAGCGATGGGATGGGGGTTATGACAGTATAATAAATGGAGTAAAAGACACAAAGCAGGGATTGAGAAGCCTACACAGTGGGTGGCTATGTCTCCCAGTGGGACATAGTAGGCATTCCATTAGAAGCTCCGCTTCCCACTGTGAGTCTATAAACACAAGACGGGCACCTCATAAGGCGCCTGGTTCATGCCGTGGCCCAGTCCGCAGAAGCAGGGCGGGTGAAGAAGCGACCTGTGCCGAACGGCAGTGGTGATGCCGCTTCCGGAATGGGTGCCTGCTGTGGCTGTCTTTCTCCGGGACGTGGGGGGCAACCAGACCCACGTCCTGAACAGAAATCTCCTACACCGCAGCAGCCCGCTGCGAAGGACGAAGGGCTCCCCAGGTAAGATCAAGCGTATGCTGGTCTCCTCATCTGCTGGCAGACTAATCTGCTTGGTTCTACCCTGAAGGAGCGATGCGGTATAAAAACTCCAGACCATGTAATGCGGATGATCATCTCGTATGTCACCTTCTCGGAGACCTCAGAGGCAAATGTCTGCTCCTGACACTTTTAAATTGCCAGAAAACAAAATACTGAATGTTACCTGTGGAAAAACTGCACGCGAAAGAACTGAATCTTTAGGGTTTATGCTCTATAAATTCTGTCCTGGTTTCATAGAATAGGGGAAATGCTGTAATGCTACAGGCAGCAAGGTGGAATGGGACTGTTCAGGAAAGCCTGTCTGCAATTGGACGTGCCACGTTACCCCAGCCATGACCTCACTGATTGTCAGTGAAGAGCTGAGTGCTCACCTGCGCGTTCATTTTCCACACTGTAAACACCAGCTCAGCACTTGACGTTGCATATTTTTCCATGTACATACTGACCTGGATCGGGATCATCTGCTCCTGTTCTCGTATTGTATTGAGATTCTGGTTGTTCCTGGCTTTTCCTGCAGAATATCTTCATGATTTCAGTTGTTTTCACAATGAAATTTTAATTAAATATGACTGACTAAAAACACAGTGTTTTATTTGTGTTTTTAGGGATACAGTTATACTAATGTACAATGCAGGGAATAGCCAGGATGAAAAGGCTGATAGGAACAATATCCTATGAATTTATGAAACGGTTTATTTAAACAGTCTTTTCAGTTTTCATTGAATTTGCTTATAAATTACTTTGCATCAACATCAACATGTGTCAAAATCGATTATAAATTTACATTTATCGGAATAATATGACTTTCAAATAAAACTTTGGTGTCATACGGAGGAGTTTTTTATAAGGATAAAATAGAAATAAAAATTCATCACAAAAATCCAATTCTTGTCCAGTTCTTGTAATCTGTATTTAATTTCCCCCATAGCTAAAATTAAGCAAGGAATTTAATGTATTGTGTTTGAAGCTGAAATGAATCATGATTATTTCCTCAGTACATTAGTAGCTATATTTCCGAGAGGCTCATAATCCCATTTGCCTGTTGTGAGTCATTTAGGATAGTGTCAGGAAGAGGCTGAGTGTCAGGTGCGGGCGGAGAGGCCGGGCCCGTGAGGTAAGCGGGCTGGTGGAGAGGCCGGGCCCGTGAGGTAAGCGGGCTGGCGGAGAGGCCGGGTCTGTGAGGTAAGTGGGTGGGTGGAGAGGCTGGCCCATGAGGTAAGCGGGTGGGCGGAGAGGCCGGGTCTGTGAGGTAAGCAGGTGGGTGGAGAGGCTGGCCCATGAGGTAAGCGGGCGAGTGGAGAGGCCGGGTCCTTGAGGTAAGCGGGCTGGTGGAGAGGCCGGGCCCGTGAGGCAAGCGGGCAGGCAGAAAGGCCGGGCCCATGAGGTAAGTGGGTGGGCGGAGAGGTCGGGTCTGTGAGGTAAGCGGGCGGGTGGCGCAGCCAGGCTGTGAGGTAAGCGGGCGGGTGGAGAGGCTGGCCCATGTGGTAAGTGGGCTGGCGGAGAGGTCAGGTCCGTGAGGTAAGCGAGCGGGTGGAGAGGCCGGGCCCGTGAGGTAAGTGGGCGGGCGGAGAAACCCGGCCCGTGAGGTAAGCGGGGGAGTGGAGAGGCCACAGAGCCCGAGTCCGTGAGGTAAGCGGATGGGTGGAGGGGTTGGGTCTGTGAGGTAAGCAGATGGGCAGAGAGACCGGGTCTGTGAGTTAGGCAGGTAGGTAGGTAGGTAGGTAGGTGGGTGGATGGGCGGACAGAGAAGCTGGGTCCGTGGGTGAGGTGGGCGGGCGGTGGAGAGGCCTGCATCTGTGGGTGGAAAAGTCAGGGCTGCTGGGAGACGGCTGTACAGATGGGTAGTGGCAGATCAGGACTCTGCTTGTACTTCTCAAGGACGTGCTTTCAGCCCCCTGCAATATGCTGCTCAGGCACTGGGGGGGGGGGGCAGCAGAAGTTGCTGATGGGGTCACACGGCGTGACTTCTGGTGGTGTGTGTGTGTGTGTGTGTGTGTGTGTGTGTGTGTGTGTGTGTGTGTGTGGATGTTCTCAGATTCTGCGCTTGCGACAGGCTGGAGCCCTGCCTCCAGCGTGCCTGTGGGACACACTGTCGATTCCCCCGTGGGATCTGAATGGGCCACATGCCGACTGCTTGTCTGCAGTGCTGGTGCCGTGCTGCAGTGTGGCTGAGCTGAATCGGGTCGCGGTGGCCAGTAGGACAGCAGAGATCCCCAGCAGGTATGAGGTTGGCCTGGGGAGGGAGATGGGGTGACACCCTGACTGCACCCCCCTCCTCTGCAGGGTCCTTTATTAATGGTCTGCCAGGCGCTCCAGGACATTGAGACAGAAACATGCAAGCTGCTACTTCCTTTAGCGGCGCGGCCTAGCCGGGGTGCTGATGCAGGTAAGGGGCCCTCAGCGGGTTTTTCCCTCATGAACATGAATCAGGACATGCTTTATAATTTATCGGTAATCAGTCCTTCATCAACCTTCCAGCTGCAGTGTCCTGCCACGTTTAAACAGAGTCTGTATTCTGCTTTGTTGCTGTTGAAGAATCATTAATCTCTGTTAAACTATATCTGTTTTCTGCAGCAGCCAGTAGGGGTCAGTGATGTACTGGGTACTGAATGATATGGATGTCCTGTCAGTTGTACAGCAGATGGCGAATTTCAGGCTTCTCACTCACAAAAACGTGCATGCTTTAGCAGCTGTTAGGATGGTGTAGTGTATGTATCATTCTAAGCAGGGTTCGTATCTGTGCGTCTCTCTGTCTGTGTCTGTCTGTCTGTCTGACTGACAGTAGTTCTCATACAGCCAAACATTTTACCAAAATTATTTGCTCCTGTAATTTTTCCTGCTGTAGCTGCAGCTTAACCGATGTCAGCAAAGCGATCATAATGTCAAAGGTGCCTGTATAATATTTGTTTTTAACTGCCTGTGCTCCAGATGCACAGGGGCAGCGGCATTTAATGCAGAGTGCTAGAATGCAGTTGGCTATGATTTGAAGGCAGCAATGAATGTGATCCTTCAATTTACAGGTGTCATCTATTTAACTCAGTCCACCGCTTGGCTGTAATTATATTAAAATATATTACTGTGCAGCTGAAGAGGTTAAAGATGCTATTTTCTCAGTTATAAAACAGAGTTAGACTGTGCATTTTTTTATAAATGTCACATCAGCCATAGGAAGAGGTCACCAGTGTGGGTAATGGAGAGTTGGCTGGTTTGCAGACTGCCTTAATAGATCAGGGCAGCAGCATGGGCGCAAATCCACCGGCTTATCAGGGCCTTTGCGGTGTTTCGTGAAGGTTAATGTTATGAGGAAATCATAAGTGAACATGCAAGATGGTTGTCACTGTGTAGTAAACACGAAACATAAGTGATAGATAATACTATGGGTCATGTGGTGTGTGTGTGTGTGTATGTGGTCATGTGTATATATATATATATATATATATATATGTATATATGTGTGTGTGTATATGGGTGTTTCTATATATATAAACTCAATATACTGCAGGGAAAGTGGCTGATTGTTATTGTGATGTCTGGTCAGACTCCAGTGAGGTGTCCAAGCAGCTCGGAGCAGGGTGTCTTCCCAGTTTGGGAGAAAATCACACACTGGCAGCGGAGGTTTGGTAAATTGATGTGTTTGCACACCCAGACTATCCTGTCACATAATTGTGAGGCATGCTCAGGGAGAGGGGGCAGAGGGTGGTGCTAAATGTACCCATGTGACAGAGGGATGCAAGTATGGAGGGGGGCAGGGGGGTGGTGCTGAACATACCCATGTGACACAGGGATGTGAGTATGGAGGGGGGGCAGGGGGGTGGTGCTGAACGTACCCATGTGACACGGGGATGTGAGTATGGAAGGGGGGCAGGGGGGTGGTGCTGAACGTACCCATGTGACACAGGGATGTGAGTTTGGAGGGGGGGCTTTGGCTGGCCTTTTCAGACAGGCTTTGGGTCTGCAGATGGGTGTCCAGTCTGACACCAAGGTCACGGCATGTAGTTTGGGCTCCAGAGACACAAGTGAGGTCTGTTCTGTTCTGTTGGTGAGTGAAGGCAGGTGGGCAACCCTGGCCCTATTTGGAAAAGCGTGATGCTTTTAACGCTTTAACGCCCGCCTCACCTCAGGTCCTCCGGGGATCGCCAAACTTTCTTTCAGGGTGTTTGGAAACCAAGTAACTCTTTCTATAATTTAAACATTAGAAGCGATGTATCTGGTCTGTCATTTTGGCAATGACTCTCTTATCCTGTTATCCTGCTTCTCACAGCTGGTTATGTTCTTGGTAACTCCACTGGAGAACATTAGCACCTCCTTGTGGTGGGCTGTGGTTCTGCCAGCATGCTCAAATTTGTGAATGTAATAACGTGTGGTAATAATGTGCGGAGCGGTCGGGTCAAAACGGCAACCTTTCATCTCCTCGACTTGGCGTCTCCTACCCTTGTTTTGGTCTTCCTGGGTCTTCCCTTAACATCGGCCCCTTTGGCAGACATGAGTAAGCCAGTATGCTGGAAATACCAAAACCGCAGCGGTGAGACCCTGCCTTCTATTGCACACTATAAATTTGCAATGCTAATTAAATCTTTATCCTAAATACATCCGGGCCTCTGTGGGATACAGTAATAAGACAGCAGGCTCCCGTGCCGAAACGCTATGGAGTGAGTACAGAGCATGGGAAAGTGCTCAGAGAGGTCAGCGGCCTCCGATCCACCTCTGGGGGTCTCACCTGCACTGCCATTGTAGTTGGGAGTGGGGTTTGCAGGCATGATTTGTGGTGGTGGGCCACCGGCAGTAATGTATTTGTGGCAGACAGCCTTGCTCCCCCTCTGTCTTCCCTTTTTCAGTCTCTCTCTCTCTCCCCCCCCCCCCTCCCTCGTGCTGCTGTTGAGCCAGTTTAAAGATGGGGCAGAGCTGAGAGTGGGTGCCTCAGTGGAGATGATGGTTAGATAACAGGGACATACAAGGAGGAACAGGCAGGAGCAGGAAGGAACAGGCAGAAGCAGAGAGAAGCAGGGAGGCATTAGAGCCATGGATACAGCACACCTAGGATGCTCACCCAAGACAGGAGGAGGTCAGCTCTCTGCATGCCTCCTTTCTGCTCCCCAGTGTGGCTGCTGGTGTCTGCACCCCCCTTGAAGGGAGTCCTCTCTCCCCTGTGTGGGCTGGTGAGCTTCGATTAGCAGCAGGACATGCGTGTCGTTTTGGGTGGGCGGGCTGCTGCTGATGTACCCCACTCCCCGCCCCCCCTTCACCAGCGCTTTCATGGGAGGAGTGGGGAGGGTTTTTTAAATGAAACTCCAGCCCTGCTTCTGAGCGGATCGGAACCTTCCTGGACAGCATGTGGAGCCAAGGCTGTTCCAGCCATGGCCCTGCCCCTGGACACCCCTTCTACCTCGCACCAGACAGGTCTGTACCCATGAGGACAGGTCTATACTCAGGAGGACAGGTCTACACTCTGCATCCTGCACTTTGAATCGTGTTATATACCCCGGTTCCTGCTCCGTGCTCCGGTTCCTGCTCTGTACTCCAGTTCCTGCGTTGCCTCTGCCATTTATCCTGTCTGATACTCTGGCTGCTACTGCTGAGGTGTCTGTCTAGGGGGGGCTGCTAGTGCCTGATGTCCTGTATCAGCGTGGGGCTGGGTTGTTGAGTCACTGTCCTGTAAGCTGTAGGGCTGCTTATAGACACCGACTTTGTGTGTGTACGTGTGTATGTGTGTACGTGAAGGACTGCTCCATCCTGCCTGGAACAGACGGGCTTGTCCACCCATGGCTGTGTGCGCTTTGGTCTCATTTCTGTCTCATGCTTCCCATAACTTCCAGAGGGGTCTTGTGTAGAAGTAAAGCTCTGTCATTCTGAGCTTTTCATTTGTTTCATGTGTAGTTGTATTACAGTTACATTATTCCCCTGTGTATAAACTGACTTGTATAGTATTTTGTTGTTGATCTTTATGAATTTAAGCAATATATGCATTTTTATATCATAACATACATTTAGCATCACTGTTAGAAGTGAACAGATGCTTCTGTAGCCAATGCATGTTAGGGTTAGCATACATATAACCCTGTGATGCTAACATTCCCAGCTAATAATGCTGACATGAATTCCTTTTTGCAACATAACAAATTGCCCTGTTTTCTGCTTGCGCTAGAGACAGAGCAGAAATGGACTGGATTCTGTGAGCCGTGAGTAACCGGCAGGAAGGTATAGTGTCAGAGAGATCTGCATATTGTAATGCGAAATCATAAAATAGTATCAAGTGATATAGTTACGTACCTTGAATATGATAATATTGTCTTAAAATACTTCACTGTTTGTATTGGGTCGTTTTATGGATATTTGAAAAGTTTAAGAGTGTAAAGTAATTTAAACAAATAATACAGTTTGTATATGAATCTGCCAAATACTGCAATTTGTTAGTAGGTAAACTTCAGACAAAGAACTATTGTCCATGTTATGAGTCTGTGTGGGAAATCAGGGTCTCACTGTGTGTGCGTGTCTGCGTGTGCGTGTGCGTGTCTGTCTGTGTGTGTGTGCGCGCCTGTGTGTGCGTGTGTTTGTGTGTGTGTGTGTATGTGTGTGTGTGCATGCGTCTGCTTGAGGTGTCACACATGCCTTTTTTGAGATTAACGTCAGCAAAAAAGATGCTTTACCACAGCAGCTGTGACCTGATTTTTATTTAAATACCTAAATGATTTCTTATCCCCTCACTGAAAGAGGAAGGGAAGCTGTGCCTTACATCTAAGCGCTGTGCTGTTCTATCTGTCTGCTCTCTCTTTCTCTCTCTATCTCTCTGCTCTCGGACTCAATACTTTATTACCATTATTTTATCTAACCGTTATTACAGTATGCAGTGATCCGCACTGGCAGAGTCATCCAGAGTAAAGCTGCCTGACATAGCAGTAGCCTGCCTCCTGATTCATTCTGCATTTTGATTGGCTGCTCCTGGTGGAGTGTGGTGGTCAGGAGTCTGTCCCAGGGAGTGGGTGCCTGCTGACCCCTACAGTAATTCAGGCTTAGGGTTAGTTTTACATTTAGCAGAATGGTATGTCTTTGGACTGCATGAGGAGTCCAGGCTATGAGGGGGAGCATGCGGTGGAAAAGGGAGCACATGCAAGCTTTAAACTCTGACGTGGAATCAGATTCAAACCCAGCAGGCTCCCTCCTAACTTATGTTAACAGTACTTTGTCTTATAATGCATTTCTCACTGCAGGGAGGCTTCTGGCTGCAGCATGACCTTGTAACAAAAGATTTGCTGGAAGATGGATTAATGATTCTTTCCATTAGCATTCGATTTAACTGTAAATTTTTCAATAGCTAAATATGACAAAAAATCCTCCCTAATGAAATAAAAGTTCTGCAAGTTTAACCGATTTGTCTAATGAAGTACTAGTCATTAGTCTTGGTGGCTTATTTTGTGAGGCTTGTCAGGTTACCTTGGGGTAGTAGGATTCAGCAATGATCAGATCTCCGTTCTGTGGGATGAGGGACAGCAACGGAAGCAGAGAAGATTTTGAAAAAGGGGCTAGGATCGCAGTGCTTGGTATGTGAGCGTGCTCGGTACATCACAGGAAAAACAGGATGTGAGCGTGTTTGGTACATCACAGGAGAAACAGAATGTGAGCGTGCTCTGTACATCACAGGAGGGGCAGAATGTGAGCGTGCTCGGTACATCACAGGAGAAACAGAATGTGAGCGTGCTCGGTACATCACAGGAGAAACAGAATGTGAGCATGCTCGTTACATCACAGGAGGGGCAGAATGTGAGCGTGCTCGGTACATCGCAGGAGAAACAGAATGTGAGCAGTGCTCGGTACATCACAGGAAAAACAGGATGTGAGCGTGTTCGGTACATCACAGGAGAAACAGAATGTGAGCGTGCTCGGTACATCACAGGAAGGGCAGAATGTGAGCGTGCTCGGTACATCACAGGAGAAACAGAATGCGAGCGTGCTCGGTACATCACAGGAGGGGCAGAATGTGAGCGTGCTCGGTACATCACAGGAAGGGCAGAATGTGAGCG
>JAAGVU020000008.1:24657435-24676851 GCA_011763525.2 Mormyrus iriodes | reverse complement strand
GAGCGTGCTCGGTACATCACAGGAGGGGCAGAATGTGAGCGTGCTCGGTACATCACAGGAAGGGCAGAATGTGAGCGTGCTCGGTACATCACAGGAAGGGCAGAATGTGAGCGTGCTCGGTACATCATAGGAGAAACAGAATGTGAGCGTGCTCGGTACATCACAGGAGAAACAGAATGTGAGTGTAGTTGTTGCTGTGAAGATCTGTGCGTGTTATCTAAGTGAACCATGGGAAACCCTCTCAGTAGTATTTCTTGGCCCAGCGATGTTTTATTCTTTCCAGATGTTATTTTCAGCGTTGGAGGAGGTTCACCGGAGACTTTTAAACCAATCCCTTTGTGTTGAGTATGTTTCTGTAGCTGGAAGCTCTGATTGTAATAGTTTAGGGATGACGGTGCTGTGATTTTGTGCAGTCTGCTGAGGCTTGTTTACTGCTCTGTACTGAATCTTTATTTCCCCCTGCAGCTCCTTGATTCTCTCTCTTGTCCCATGTAGTTTGGCCTCTCATGTCCCATGAATCCTCCCTTTTCCTGTGACCAGTAAAAAGGAACTTTCTGGGCCAGCATGTGGAGACTTTTACCTGCTAGCTGTTTCTTCCTCACGGTGAATTGTGTATATGTGGGTTGTTGGGGGAGGGGGGCACTTCAAGGGAAAGCCCATGGGAATTCTCGCTATTTCATAATGTTCCCTGTGTTTGCTGTGCACCAATTGAAGCTTGTTTTTGTTTTATTTCCCAGAAATATGAGTTCTTGTGGCGGGTATATTAGCATCAGATATGTTCTCAGCGTTGAAATATCAGATATATGTGCTTGAAATCACTGCCCAGACTTAATATCACCGCCCAGGTGGCATGTGTTCAGTGTGCCTGTGGCATGTTTGCGATGCATGCAACATTTGGGAGGAGTGCCCTGTTAACAAATGCAATGCACACCAAATATAGTTAGATGTACTACTGGCTGCTGGTCAGCTCTGTGCAGGGTGTGTGTTTCTATGCCAGCTGTGTTTAATTGTGGGTTAATATTGATGAGAGTTTGCCCTGGCTGTAGAAGATGAGCATTCATGAAGGTTCATCTCCTGCTCTCTGCCTGTGATCTTATCCGTGTCTTCATACATCAGCAAATAAGAAGCGCATTCATATTTCCCCAACCCAGCTTTGCATGCACGGGCACGCCTGCTTGGTCCTGGGCTCTTTCCCTGCCTTCCCGCTCAGCGACCTTTGCTTCTGCTTGTTGTTGACTGCCTGTTAATTATTGATGTTTGCAGGGCTCCTGTGTTTGCATAACGTCTGGCAGCATTTCTCAGAGGGCTCCGGCATTTGGCCGGACACCGTGAAACATCGCTAACGCTGCGGTTCAGATGAAAGCTACTCCTGCAGACAGAGAGCATCCCGGGTGACGTAAGGTAGAACATTTACAGGATCCTTCTGCTGAGGAGCTCATGGACAAATGGCAGCTACCAACAGCACGTGTTATATGTGCTCTCAGCCCTGCTATGTTTGTTTAATGCATAGTAGTACTGGATTGAGTGTTAGATTAAGAGTCTGCTGCTTAATGGAGAAGTTCAAACAGTTTGCGCCTTGTTTTGAGAACCTTGAGACACGTGATTTGGTCGGTGACTAGAAGGTTATTTGTGGGAAGATTTTCACTTTACAGAGAGAGATGGGGGCCAGGCGGGGACTGGAGCAATACACCACAGGTGTAAGGAGGTGCTGTGGGGGGAATAGAAATGACGCAATTCATCAAACCTAAGCCTTGCATTTTGGGAATCAAAGGAGGTTGAAAGTAGTGATGGTTGTTGTGTTTGTTCTTTGTTTCTTGTTACTGGGGTTGTAGAAAATCAGTCATACACATGACTTTTAAAGAGTAACAGGTAGAATAATTTAATATGGATAAATTACCTGCCCCCTTCAACAAAGGCGAAGTAATACTATACGTGTATTTTAAATTCTAACTCATTACACGCAAACCTACCTGCCTTTACATTGCCCTTTACGGCTCCGCATGCTACCGCCAGTGAAGGGATAAGTGTAGCACCTAAGATGAAGAAAGTGATTAGCGGCCACTTAGAGTGGCAGAATGTGGGTCGAGCCCCGGTGCGCTCTCAGTTTACACGGCCGCTAACAGAACTGGTATTTCAGGTTGGTTCACAAAGTGGTTTGGTGGTGCTGGCCAGTGCTTAGCGTTATTGGCTTGGCGGTTTTTGTGTAGTTACACTGTTATTAAACGGGAACTGTGAAGCCTGCCAAGGCTGAAAGCATCCCCCCTTAGCTCTGCTTTTCACCTGCTGTATCATCTGCTGAAACCGTCCCAGCATGCGAGTGACCTGGGCCATCAGCTTCCAACTGCTCTGCTAGCGCCCTAATACCAAGGAAACACAGATCTAGTAAAATTTCACGTGGTTGCGCTGAACGTGTGATCTTTGATAGCGATTTATATCTTGTAAATACTGTGATGGTGATTCATTTTTTTTAGGCATCCTGAACTTTACCCCTTTATTTGAAACAGTCAGAGTCTATAACAACATCATATAGCAAAGTAAGAGGACTGACACACTTTTTCTTGTTTATGCAGGTTTTGATTTATGTTCTTGAGTCAGATTGCTGATTAGACACACTGAAAAGTAAGCAGGCTTAAATTACTGTCTGTGTGTTTGTTCCGTTGCTCCTCAGTCTCTCCATGTCCAGCTCTTTATCAGAGATGTATTTTCTATATCTGCACTACTTTCATAGGCTTGGTCATTTGTGTACAGCAAGTTCGTCCTTGACCCCATCCAGGGTGCACCCCCAGCTTGTGCCCTGTGCTGCTGTGGGTTGACTCATGCCCCCCATGACCCTGACAGGGATTCCTGGGTAGAGTGTGGTGCATAAATGTATGGATGGTACTTTGTTGTTTTGGATACTATGATTTTAACCAATGTGACAAATTACATTTTTTCCACTTTGATGCTAAAGTAGAAACGGTATGGGTAATTTCAGTGGTGCCAAGTGTGAAACGTTCAAAAATTTAGTTTGTGACTCGCCAGTAATGACAGTTTCCCAGCATGTAGTGTGTGTTGGGCTTCAGAGAGATTAATAGTGAGAGGATTGTTTTGCAAAGATTGCGTACGATACAGATAGCTAGAGTCCACTCAGCTCATCCAGGCCGGAGAGTGATGGCCAGTCTCATCGCCGTCACGTCCTCCGACGACCTGCCGATTTGAGATGACTTTAGGAGTCAGGCCCAGAATAAACACTGACAGCTCTGACAGCACGGAGTGGCGGACAAGTCCTGGCGTTTGCTGTTTTCTTTTAAGAGGGGAACGCTGAGTAAGGAAGGTAAAGCTGGTTCATTGCTGTGGCGTCAGAAAAGGCTTTTTTCCCGCATAGTGTGAGCCAATGCTATATGTGACATCTAGATTAAAGTCATTTTTGAGCTTGGCATGACAGTTTGAGGGTTTTCAGGAAGACCTTCACATGAGCTTTTCGTACGTATCCCTCCATCTGTGTCCCAAAAGCCAACCTGGAGCCCCTCCCAGGAATCACCAGCAACATTATGGTTCATTTTTCAGAAGTCAGAAGTCGCTTGAGTAGAATTCAAAGTCAGTCTTTTATTGTAACAGCGGAGTTACAGCCGAGGCTGGACGCTCTGCAGAAGTGTGTCCCATGGTCATTTACACTGATTTTTTTATACACTTTTTCATATCAAGATATTCGTCACAGGGGGTGTCCCAAGCTTCATCTTTCCCGAAGTAATTGCCATCATTGTGCCTCCCCTTCCGAGGCCTGGTAGTCCTCACCTCTATGGGTCTTTTCCATTATTCCTAGTCTGCTTTGGGGTCCAATTACTTCCCTGCCTAAAGATTACAAGGTCACACTCTCTATGGGTAACATAAGCTTCTTAACAGAGAACATAATCGTTAGAAAGCTAAGTGTTACACAATGCTAAATTAAAGGGGCCTGTCTGTCCATCCCAGTGCAGTGTGTCAGGTAGCCATAAGGTCTGCTTTTTGGTGTGCCCCCATCCTTATACCAAAACGGCTCTCTGCCTTTCCTATAGACTGCTTTTCTTAGACCCATCTCCAGTTCCATCACAGGATACGGTTCTCTCTCCCATCCCTGTGTCACCCGACTCCCTCCTCTGTCCTTGTAGCTGGTCGCTACAGGGCCGCTGTGGATTTGGCTGCTTCGTGGTGCTTTTTCCAGCAGATGTGGGAATGTTTTAACCAGCGTGAGGAATGTTGGACTAGCTTCCCAGTTTTTCAAGTTCCCAAGGTAAACCTGACCAATGCAATCAAACAAATGTTTGACATTCGCCTTAATCTATGCAGTTAATTATTTTAATAGCCTTTGTGGTCTGAAATTTGGGGTGATAAGGCAGTTTAATTGGAAATCAAAATGCATGGAAAATGCAGTCCATCAGTTACGAAACGTCAGAGAATCATTCAGTGTCTGATTGCAACAATGTTTCCTTAGTCAGACTCCTGTTGTTTCTATTGGCTTATTTAAATACAGAAAGTAAACAACTCACTGCCTTTCTTGAACCATTACTTTGAGTATTATGACTAGACTATCCCTGTACCCCTGTACTATTTAAGGCCCTGTTGGCTATGAATGCCAGCAAGGCCATGAATCCAGAACAAAGCACAGGCAGTTAAGGCTGAAGCAGTGTGAGCTGTGCCTGTGGTTACCAGCATCTGGTCGATCTCACTCGTGATCTTTAGCTCATGAAGCCTGTGCTTCCCAGCATCCCCTACAGGAATC
This sequence comes from Mormyrus iriodes, assembly GCA_011763525.2. NCBI lineage: Eukaryota > Metazoa > Chordata > Actinopteri > Osteoglossiformes > Mormyridae > Mormyrus > Mormyrus iriodes. The sequence continues at coordinate 24,672,113 of JAAGVU020000008.1, read as the reverse complement.
TTACGGTCTTCATTCAGTTTCATGGCTATTCTGTAACTACCGTTGTCAGGCTAAATTAGCTTCCATTGCTCGATGAGCATTTTTTACTGCAGGTTAGATTTTTTTTATCGTGCTGGATTGTTAGGGGCTGTAATGCTGGTGAACGACTTTGTTAGGTCTGACTTCTGGAGCTGCTGCCATTGTTATCTGCCTCAGATGCTCCATGAATCACGACTTCTGTACATGTGTGGTTTCTACAGGCAGCAGAGCAGTATCTCAGAGTTTATTGCAATCCAAAGTAGACCTTGAAACCTGAAAAAACACACAAAAATACAAATGCTGCCACAGGACTTCTTTTGTACAGTGCATGCTCTCCTTGGACTGGTTGTCAGAGAAACGTCAGGCGACGTGTATCCTCACATGTACGTCGCTGCGGGAAAGGAAAGGATGGCGTCGGTGTCCTGAAGGACGGTTTGATTTTGAACAAGCGCTACACCAAGGACAGGCTGACGGGCGAGCAAGAGCGTAAAAACGCGGACTGAACACACACAGCGTTTCCACCACACCATTCTTCTCAAGACACTGCTAATTAGATTACGGGGTGAAGAGGTTACAACAAAAATCTGCATACACCTACACGAGGCGGAGAAGTCTGGCTTTGTTTCCTAAGAATCCATCTTTTCATTCATTCAGGCAAACGTTCTTTGCTTTTTATGTTCGTGTTATGTTCCCCTATTAAACTATTCCTTTGTCTTTTTTCCCTGCTTCCTTCACATACAAAATTATATAATGAAAACGAATATAAAATAATTTATTATTGTAACTCTTTTCGCTTTTATATAGAGCTACCATGCATGTATATGATAATCCAGGTCTATTTTCCAACTCCCATTTTATACTAAATATTCATGAGCATGACGGCAAAAGACAAACACTAATAATTATCCAAGCATCTTTTACCATAGCTGAGATGATATTACTCTATCAAACTGTGAGTGTAATAGATCACAGGCGTGATGGAGTATCTTCCTTTGATTTGCCATTAGGGGGCAACAGCTGCTGTGCTCCTTCATCTGTGAGTAGAACTGAGAGTGGCTGAGACACTAGCTGTCCTCCCCAATGGGTCACAGAGTGGGACAAGGCGTCATGTTTTCGGGGACTCTTAGCCCTGAATCTCACATTAAAATGACCCTGAATGTCTGTTGGTGACCTAGAAACCTGACTATACACTATATGGAGAAAAGTATTGGGACACACCTCTTAATCACTGAATTCGGGTGTTTCATTCAAACCCATTGCCACAGGTGTATAGAATCAAGCCCCTAGCTATGCAGTCTCGTCTCCAAACATTTGTGAAGGAATGGGTCATACTGAAGAGCTCAGTGAATTCAAGCGTGGTACTGTCATAGGATGCCACCTTTGCAATAAGTCAGTTCATGAAATTTCTTCCCTGCTAGATATTCCAGTGGCATTATTGCAAAGTGGAAACATTTAGGGACAACAGAAACTCAGCAACAAAGTGGCAGACCACGTAACAGAGCGGGCTCACCGATGCTGAGACGCATAGTGCGTAAAAGTCATTTACACTATGTCGACTCAGTAACCGCAGAGTTCCAAACTTCCTCTGGCATTAACCCCAGCACAAAAACTGTGCGCCAGGAGCTTCATGTAATGGGCTTCCATGGCCAACCAGTTGCATGCAAGCCTCATGTCACTAAGCGCAATGCCAAGTGTTGGATGGAGTGGTGTAAAGCACACCGCCACTGGACTCTGGGGCAGTGGAAATATGTTCTGTGGAGTGACGAATCATGCTTCTCTGTCTGGCAGTCTGATAGACGAGTCTGGGTTTGGCAGATGCCAGGAGAACGTTATCTGCCTGACTTGTGCCAACTGTAGTTTGGTGGAGGAGGGATAATGGTATTGGGATGTTTTCAGGGGTTGTGCAGGGCCCCTAAGTTCCAGTGAAGGGAATTCTTAATGCTGCAGCATAGCAAGACATTTTGGAGAATTCTACACTTCCAACTTTATGGGAACAGCTTGGGGAAGTCCCCTTTCTGTTCCAGCATGACTGTGCCCCAGTGGACAAAGCAAGGTCCCTAAAGACATGGTTGGGTGAATTGGCTGTGGAAGAACTTGATTGGCCTGCACAGATCCCAACAGATCTCAACCCTATCGAACACCTTTGGGATTAACTTTAAATGTTAAGATTTAGGACGGTATAATTTGACCTCCTCCGCCAGCCCCTGGAAGATGGGCTCCCCCTTTGAATCTGGTTCCTCCCAAAGTTTCTTCCTTCTGGGGAGTTTTTCCTTGCAACTGTTGCCTCTGGCTTGCTCACTGGGGGCTTTGGGCAGGGATAACGTAAAGCGCTTTGAGACAATGTAATGTTGTGAAAATGCACTATAAAAATAAAATTGAATTGAATTGAATTGAGCTAGAATGGAGATTGTGAGCCTGACCTTCACGTCCAACATCATTGCCTGACCTGACTAATGCTCTTCATGATGAATGGGCAAAAATTCTCACGGACATACTCCAAAACCTTGTGGAAAGCCTTCCCAGAAGAGTAGCAGCTGTTATAGCTGCAATGGGGGACCGACTCCATATTGATGCATGTGGATTTAGAATGGGACGTCATGACAGTTCCTGTAGGTGTGATGGCCAGGTGTCCCAATAGCTTTGCCCATACAGTGTATGGAAGGAGGCAGATGTCAGTGTTGCTTTTCTGATATCTTCGGCTTTCAGACTTGATTCTTAATAAGTCCTGCGGCCAGCAGAAGTGTGTTGTCCCCCCCCCCCCCCCACTCCTCAGGAGGAAGCTAAGAGTCACTTCCCTGTGTTAAACAGATGGCCATCGTGATGGCAATCTCCATGATAAACTGCATTGAATTACCTCTAATAAATATTATGTGCAAATGGACTAATCAGAGTGCTGATGTGACCAGACTTGAGTAGCAGTAGAGTACTTGAGGAAGGGCTTACTCTGATTGCAGAAGGATGCTGTACTTACTGGTAAAGGTTTGAAAGTATTGAGCCAAATGATAATATGTATTACAGTTGACTATATAACAATGAACATGGTCTGATTTTTGTCAGCTCAAACGATGGAAATATTACCCCTCTAATTCTCTGACCCTGCACACCTCACTGTTCCCAAGTCTTCTGCTGTTCAGTAACTGAAAGTCTCTTATTATGGCAAAGTTAATAAATTTGTATATAAAGACTTACTAAAACTGCACGTTGGCACAGTACTAAACAAGGATCATTATATCACACTGAAAGGGGGAATCATTCACTGGATTTGTGCATTAGTTCAGTTCAGATTTGTTCTTCCTACATGATGTCCTACCTGGTGTAAAATTACTAGTACTGTACAGTGCTTCTGTCATCCAAATCTGCAGTGTCATGCATTTTTTCCAGTTGCTTTGATCTGTATTACCTTGTAAATCTGTGTATATTAATTCAGCAATAACAGATTCTTGCCAGTAGTGCTTTTGCCTGGTGTAACAGGTGTAATGCATCTCCGTTTCTGTACAGTGGTACACAACACAATTGTGTCCAAACATGAAAAATGGTGTTAAGTAGCCAGTTTTCCATCTGCTGTGTGTTTTGTGGAAAATGTGCAGTAAATAAAGTGTATGTTGAGGTAATAACTTTAAACACACCCTGTTCCTGGAAGCACCCTGGACAGTCAGTCACATGACACGCTCGCTTACACACACACACAGTCACACTGGAAACCGCCTGACTCGTGTTTGCTGAGGTACTGATTGTTCCCCAGCATGAATAGCTACTAAAACACAACCTAACACATGAAAAGCTTGTCGAAAATATGCTGGACCTGAACCTTCAGGTAACGTCTATTAATCTGCAATAATAATAATAATAGTAATCGCTTGGGGCCTGGTGCAGACTCTGTAGCACGCTCTGGAAGAGCAGTGTGCACCTGGCTTTTGAAGTCCATCAACCCTGCGCACAATGTGGTCCCCCCGCTGTGTGCATCATAACAGGAACCCAATGCTCAGCTCCACTGACCTGCCTTCCTGTCCTGACCGCTATCGACATCCGCAGCCTGGAACAATGCGGGCTGAGACCAGGGACACAATAGCAGCTGGGGGACAGCTGTCCAGCCCGTTCCCAAGCAGAGCTGAGAGCATAGGCTCCTCACATTCTCTGGGGTCCGCCTCGTGGAGTACAGTCCAGGCTACCAAGGGGGATTTGCACTACTAAATTTGGGTAGTTCTAACCTCACAATAAACATAATAAATGACTTAATTCAGTTAGCTAGGCTGCTTGCATTCAATGAATTAAATTATTTAATGAGTAAGACAATGCATTTAAATTGATTTATCAATCTGTTGATAATGGCACCATGCAATGTGCTAAACTAAATTACACTTAAGTACTAAACCTATGAAATAAATTTTATCTTCAGCAAGTTTGCTTGAAACTATCATTCAGTATTAAACGATGGCATGAGACAAGTTTAAATTTTAAAGGGCTATGCAGTTTTGTGTTGTGAAGTGGGAGCAATTCAGACCCTGCTTTAGGATGCCATCCTGATCCTCCCTTTTTCATGTGGCCACACCCCTTCTGGTGCCTGCCGCCGTGAAAGGCGACACGCTGCACTGTCACTTTTGGTAATCCACCCTGGCGAGCAAGCTTGTTTCACGCTTCGCTGACCGTGTGAGGAAATGCCGGCCCCGTGGCCGGAGGCCTCAGCGATGGACCGCTCACTTGCACAGTGAGTACGCTCTCTGTGCGACCAGCCGGCCCGGGGTGCTCTGGAGATCTCACCGGGGTATTTCTGCCGCTGAGCAGCCTTTGAAGTCCTGCGTGGGCTGTCCATTGGTATTCCCGCGTAACAGGTCGGTATCGGTCTGCGGAAATGTACGACATGGCAACAATGTGCTTTCATCTCTCTGTTTTGCTCTCTGTCTATGTTATTAGCACAGTGCTGCCGCACAGTGTGTTTGTACTGAAGTAACAAAGGGGGATTCTTATGCTCATTTGTGGCTGTCTGCTCAAAAACAAAAAAAAAACCTTTTGAAAAACTCCAGATTGTTTCTGGCTAAAAAGCTACCTGGGAGGTATAAACAGGCAGCCCACATGCAAATGCCAAACCCTTGTTTCTTTAACAGGCTTTGGCATCACACTTGGGCTTATATGCTCTGTGAAAGTCCACAGACCAAGAGGATTGTATGCTGTGGGGTCTTAAGTTTCTCAGTGGTCCCATCTTTTGCTTAAAAGTTTCACATATAGCTTGTAGTTTCATAGCATGAAAAAATGGATTTACTGTCATTAATTTCCACGTTTTTTAGAATGAATCAGGACACCTTCCCTGTGGATTTATGTGAGGTATTCTAATTTAAATTTGTAGGACACCAGTTCAAGGCTCTGTTAAAAATGAAAGCAACTAGTAAGACATACACTAAGTGCTCTTTTAGCCTTATTCTAGCCTGAATCCTGTATTCATTTGTGAAGTCCCACAACCAGACGTAGCTAAACACTAACAACCTGGTGTTGAGTCATTGACCGCTGATGGTTACTGGAACGATGTGTCTTTATATTCTCCATGACCTTGTTACAAATTTCCCATGAAACCTTGTTCCTCAACTAATACGCATGAGCAAAGCTGCAGTAGATGCTGTGCGCTCGGGTCGCCTCCCTCGGGTGAATGTGTGGAAATGTGGAGCTCCGCTAAACTCTCTAAAGGTCTCTGGAACAGCGCCCCCCACCTGTGGCTCACATTTAAGGCTCTGCAATTGATGGCATTGAATGAAATGCCAATGAAATATAATGACAAATTTTTTTTATATATTGTTGGCTTTTTTTAACTCTATAAAACAGAGGCCTTATGTATTGTTTCACAATATTTCACTCTCTGTCATGTATTTTTAAAAGAACTTTACTGTTAATCTGAGTCTTGCCTTAGAGAAACTATGGGTGTAGTAATGTTGCATACGTATTTCTGGGAATCTGTATTTCAATTATCTGCTCTAAGGTCCCAGATAACTTAGTCTTTGGCAAACATGTAGTACTTATACTCACAATAGGCGCATACATCAGTGTGTATAAAAGATATTAAAGGCTTTTGTTATGCGAGTAATGCAAAGAATAGTGTGTGATCATAGTTTTTGGTGGGGCTTCTCCTTTAAGCAAACTTGTCCCATATCAGATACAATATTTACTTTGGCCATGAGCAAATACCACCCACTTTCCTGAAGAGGAAACTGTTTTTCCCCCCCGATGAGATCAGTGTGTTATTATAGTGGTGCAACTGCAGAAGAGCTCATTAAAGCACACAATATGGCTATTTCAGCTAACTAGTCCACAAAGTACTCTCGGTTCTGGATGCAGAGGCTGTCCACGCATTCCACTGCTGCCTGTCATAGTCTGCGATGTTAGAGTGGAGGTGCTGCTTCTCATTGGCTCAGAGTGAAGGCCAAGCCAGGGGCTTCATCCAATCAGCAACCGAGAGCCCTGCCTTCCACGTGAATCCAAAGTCAAAGGAGTGTCACAACACCCCACGCTCCCAGAATCAGCAGCTGCAGTGCAGTGGAGTGATGAATTCTTCCCTTAGCAGCACCAGATACAATCCATATTATTGCTTACAGTCTCTTCTTTTCTAAGAAATTATGTTGACTGGGATATTGAATTTCAGTTTTGGGCTATCCTTACCGTAGGTGTGGCCTCTAGCTACTTTGACAAGAGTTAATTGGGCAGAAGAAGCTTTTGGAATCTGGAACAGGCCCTAAACCTAGAATTTATTTGACAGAAAGAAGACTGGACAACTGCCGTCAGCTTTATAACTCTTGGCACTGCCAGAGCTGTTGCTGGTAAGAGTGTTTTGCTTAGAGAGAATTAAGCAAGAAGGTTATAAGAGAAGCAGAGAACTAGTAAGCTCCATGCAGTTCTATGGAATTCCGGTAACACGGACGGGAACAGGAAATTGGCATCACCGCTGGAATTTTTAAAAGCTTATCGGAGTGAGACATTAAGATATTGCATGTTTCGTTCCCGGATGTGGCTACTGAATCAGCTCTGTTCTAAAGCCAGGAAGAGCACAGGCACCAGAGGAACGGGACAGCCATGAAGGAACAGTGCGGTCACTTCCCAAAGGCTGAGGTGAGAAGGCCGGATACCAGACTGAGAGTTTCCATGGGTACCCTGCTGCAGAGAGATGGCATTTAGTGGTGTCTCGGAGTAAAACCCCAGAGACTTGCAGTAGTATAAACACACAACGGCCTAGGCAGCAAAAAACGCAGGTCACAGGTCTCTCAGGTCTTGTTTTCTCACTCGATCAGACATTTGTGGAGGCCCTTCTTATTTCTGGGAAGTCTATAGCGATGCAAATGGGCGTACCTTGGACTCACAGAGTTCAGGGGTTGTCCTTTGCCGGGAATGACAAAGGAGAAGGACTGAGATTCTGTTCTGCATGTTCTGTTCAAGGAATTTGCTCAGCTGTGGTGGTAATGTTATGCGACCTGACCCCGGAGGGAGCGACAGCCCAGAAAAACTACAGGGTGATGTGTGCTGAGCGAAGCGCCTCTTTCCTCGCTTTCATTGATGACCTGCCATTGCTGAGCCCTCCCTACTGTTGTTAAGAGTCATGTCTGTGGTCTGAATAATGAATGGGTGTGAGGGCAGAGATCTTACTAGGCGATATGTCTCTACTACATGCTCATGACAGAATATGGGTGTGCCAAGATAAGCAGCTTTTGGTTATATCACAGGTATCCCATGATACTTTCCACCAGGATTGCTTTAAAAAAAGCTTCAACACAATACTCCAGGCTTATTTACTTTTCAAAGACATTGAATATGGAAAGCTTTAAACAGATGTGGCCTTTGGCTGGATGCGCCCACTTACTGAATGGCTGTTTTGAAGCAATCTCTGCTGTCAGGAGTCCTAAGCCAGTTTATATGAAGGTCTATGCGCAAAGTTAGTGGATATGTTACTGTTTAAGACTGTTAAAAATACATATGCATGAGTAAAGGCCATTTTTCTTCCTGTATGTGTGTCAGCATGTACATCAGGTTTTTGGCTTTCTCTGTTACTTGATATGACGTTTATACTGGGGCTTGGGGCGGCTGTATCTCTTCATGCCAGCTTTCCCCAGCCCATTGTCCGTCCCACGTGAATACCTAAGGACTGCCACACAAACAGCCTCAACATAGAAGGCTAATTCAAACAGATTTGCTAAAACGGGACCGTGTCCGGGATCTGTCTGTGTGTGTGCGCTGCTGTCCGCGGTCCAAATGCTGAGCTGGGTCCGGGGGAATGTCTGATGTGATGGATTAATGCTGTTAAATATCAGGCAAAGTCACTTCTCTGGTCAGTCAGGTATTACAAATACAGCATGTTGAACAATGTTGGTCCATTGTTTCGTCAAGTCACTTGATTGACCTTCTCCACACACAGTGGTCAGGAGTGTAAGTTTGTACTGTTTTTTCAGTTGTTTTCTTTTCGGGTCTTTGAGGTGTGTTTATTTGTGGGCCTGAATTGAAGCCAGCATGTGAAAAGCTGAACCTGGATCTCATTTCATGGCCTTGATGGTCCAGTGTGAATTTATGAATCCAAATAAACAAATATTAAATGAATATATAACTACTATGCAGGGTTGCCTAGCATTCCTGTTGTGTTATTGTGATCTGTAAGGGGAGTTATGAAAACAGTGATTAATTTAGGCACATTCTACAAATGTCTTGAATCGAAATTCGGGATTTCCCAGAATGCACTGCTGAATAGACAGAAGTGCAACGGTGAACGAAGAGGGCGTACCCTAGAGGTGTCTATAGTGGGGTGAGGGTTAGGCCAAGTGGATATTATCAGGCTGGAATGCATCCTGTTTTCCCAGTAAGTCTGCCACATTGATGTTAGTTTTTGTCATCTGTTACTTCTGAAATGCTTAATGTTAGACTGCTCAGGGGGTGACCGAGCTTTCCCTACACTACCTGTAGGAGTTTTAGGTTACATTTCTTTATGTAGTTGCTGCTTTTGTCCAAAGTGGTGTTCAAGTGCGGTTCAGGATCAGCCAGTCCCTGCAGCAAACGAAGTTACGAGTCCAGCGGTGATATCACTCTGCCAGCCTTAGTTGTTTCTAACTTTTTATCATTTTATGTTGCATCACATTAACTGCAGTTATATATAAGATGCTAAATATTTTTATACTAGTTCATAACACTCTGCAAAGCTAAATTTAATTCAATACTTTGCTGCTGGTGGCAAAATGGAATGTCTGCACTCGTGTAACATGAATATGTAATAACCTGAATATGTGTAACATGAATATGTAATGTAATACGGAGATTTTCACTCTCACAGTCGCTTCTCTGTGTCAGCAAACATGAAGGAAAACATGGAGGATTCTGGGTGAGTGATATCTGCGTGTCCGCAGAGCAGCTTCAGATGCAGTAGGGGGACAGTGTTTTGAGGTGCTGCTGCAGGCCAGCCGGCTGCCGCTCCTGCTGGTGGATGTCATGTCGAAACAGACAATGGAAGGCTGGCGACAATCCTAAGATGTGCAGGATATTTCCAGCATTGCTAAGGTCAATGCAATGCAAATTTCAATGCAAATGATCTCTCTGGAACCTCTCTCAAAATTCCGCTGAAGCCTTTCCTTTGCTTTTGACTGGTGTCCCATTCAACTCACAAGCAACTTTTTGTGTGCTGGAACTGACTGTTGGGCTTGCCATCTAGATTTTGCCCACAAACAGGTATATGTTTTTGTGTCTTGAGCTGTACGCTGTGCGCTATGCTTGAAAACTGTCATTGTAAGAGTTAAGAAAAACATCTGCTGTCTCTTGTCTCCTTCCCATTGCAAGCTTGTATCTGCTAAGTGCCAGCTTTAATTATTGTCCTACGGAGACCGCGTCTCCATACATGTGAAAAGCAGCATTCGAACCTCAGTTACCAGAATGTCAGAATGCTGATGATAGTGACATTCCAGTCTTATATCTCTCCATTAACAGTCCTCACTTTTGTTTATGACTCCCTTGTCACAGAAATTGTTTTTATTGGAAAAATTGACAAAAATTAAAAGTGGTTATTAGGTCAGTGGGCGAATGGCCGGATGAGCTATTCTTATCTGTTTCCTGTTTCTCTGGGAGGGTCGTCACAAAGTGGAAAATTCACGGTTTGCAGCAGATACCTGCGCCACTGTTATTGTGGATAAAGACCATTTTCAATGCTTATTATCCGGGGCAGACACCTTTCCAGCGACTGTATAAGTAAACATTTTATAAAAAACGGCTTCAGTATGAATCAGGAATCCAGCATAAACATTAAAAAGGTACTGTGGAGATGTTAGAAGGTACATGATGAGGGACTGGTTTAGCTACCCTGGGTCTAAGGGGATTTCATACAGGCCGTCATGAATGGAGCAAGCAAAGCGACAGGAGCTCGTCTGAACAGCATGTCTTGTGTTTCCAAAACTCCTTATATTAGGGCTAAAATAAGCTTATTACAGAAGCTAAAATTCAACTAAAATTGGGCAAGGTCGAAGAATATCACCACACTTTTGGAAACAAAGATGATTACTAGTTTTGAATGAATGCTATAGCACATTCAGCCAACAACACAATGAATATTTCAACGTTAAAGAGCAATTTCTGTTAAAGAGACTTTACATTCCATCCAGCTGAGTTTTGTCTCCATGTTTTACTCTAATGCCCGGTCAGATGATCTTCTGCACTCCTTGTGTCTGTGTATCTTTTAGACAACTGAATCTGCCTGATATTTCCTGTTCTGTGCTGAATGTCATCAGTGGGTGCGAGAGACCTGCCTGGCTGGGCGGTGCCTCATCATGCTTAGGGCTTACAGCCCGATGTGGGGCAGCGCGGCCTTCCTGTCGGGGGTTTACGCTATGCTGCAGCTCATTCTTGGTCCCTCCCTTGATAGCGCGTGTCCGAAGGAAGGAAAAAACAACTGGCTTTTCGAGCCGAGGCTCGGTACAGCTGGTATGAATCTGCACGGGAACTCACTCGGTTGGATTCCTCTGCTGTGATGAGTTCTTTTTTCACCAGAGGCTGATTCCTGACCCGCAACAAGCTCAGGGAAGCCAAAGAAGCCCCCAGATTAAAGTACCAGCAAGTCAGTGTATGTAGAAAAGAGCAGGAAATGCAAGGCAGCAGATAACAAAGGCTTAATGAAGGGACTGAAAGTTTAAGTTCCACCATGATCCATCTGTTCTGCACTGAGCAAGATGTTGAATGTGCATTTCAGCAAACTAGCTGCATGTATGAATAAAAGAAGCTGTTAGAGGCTGTTGGTGGAGAGAATAACCAACCCGTACTCTTATCGAGATTTCCCTCCTATGACAATAGGTGAATGTGCATTATGCACCTGTGGATGTGTGTGGGCTGTGTGCAAAGACTATACACAGCAGAGTGAGTGTGGCTGGATGGATGGATGGATGGATGGGTGGAAACAACCAGGACTTTTTAAAAACCAGGAGTTTTTTTTGATAATGACGTATCTCAGTCCACATTTTTTAGTGTGAGTTTATTTATAAGGATCCCGTAAGGAGAACATAATGCATCCCACGTTTCACATTGACTGTAACTGAGGTTTAGCCTCAGCCTCGGCTCAGTCTGCCCAGATTTAGGGAGCAGGCTTTAGTGGCACAGCCGGTGAGTGAGCTGCTATTATTGGAATACATAAACTCCTAGCATTTTCTGGAATCTCTGCTGAAACCCGGACGTTACTGCTTGAAAGAGTACGAGCCGGCTTGGCCGAGCCACACATACCGCACACCTCTGGGAATGTCGTAGCCCGTCTGGAAATTTGGTATATTCCTGCAGAATTCCCAGCCTGCGACCGAACGCGGGACGTCGATTAAAGTGATGAGCTGGTGCACGGTGATCCAGAGAGAAGGTGGGACCGGAAGCTAACGCTGCCTCTGCTGTCTTCCTGCTCTCCTCCCTCCCATCCCTCTCTCGGGTCTCTCCCTTTACTCACTCAGCCATAACCAGCGGACGACTGCGTTTCAGCACCCAGTGACAGGAGAGATTTCCGCTGAAAACATTGACTTCATGCTGCAAGAGAAGTGAGTATTTTCTTTACTTTGCGTTTCTTTTATCGATAGTGTTGCGTATTGAAAAGTGGTGTCACATGGTCTTGCCAGTTACATGCAAAAAGTAATGTGCCTAGCTGAGCTTCTTTCAGAATTTAGAGTAAAAAGCTGTAGTGTCATGATCCTGGTGCTGACCCTGTATCTGACGGCTCTCTGCTGCTCTCACTGTCAGTTATTGCACTCTAGGTTATTACATTAATTTATTCCACATATAACTCAATCTATAACTCAATCATATAACTCAATCATATAACTCAATCATATAACTCAACTCATGGCTCGCTCCTGTTGTTTGGCCAAAAATCAGCTGTAAATTTCAAAAGATGACCATAGCTGTTTAGCAGCCAGCTCATTAATATCAAAAGTGTGATGTTTCAGGAAGGATGCCATGTTTAACTATTGGTCTGCATGACCATCCAGAGGTTAAGTGAGCAGGGCCTGGCATGTCATGGTAGGACACTGTGAAATCCCCCGAGAGCAAGTCATACTCAGCTGGGATGCCGTCTGCAGACTGGCAGTCCTTGGGCTTAAAGGTGCAGTGTCTTACAGCATTCAGACCTTTCTTACACAAAAGAAGAGGCTCTGTAGAGGACAGCAGTGTGAATCCTGACCCCCCTGGTTGATTTGTGGCAGCATGAGTGCAGGCCTGCTTTAAAATCCTCCCCCAGGGCTTCAGTCTCACCACATATCACAGTACACGGGGTGAAATGAAAACTAAATTTTGACCTAGAAATATGGGACCTGACCATCCCCTAACATGACAATTTAGTGTTTGGAACTAGTATGACCGGCAGTTTGTCTAGTTTGACCCATATAAAGCCACTTAATCACATGACTGTGGTCATTCATTTGCTGCAGGAGCTCTAATAAAAATGCAGGCTATGGGCTTGCACACCAGCAGTGAGAAATGTGTGGTACAAATAACATTTATTTTTATTGCTATTATTAAAACTATATTCCATTTCATCGCTCTATGACAAAGTCTGCTCTGGGTTGTAATTCTGCTACTGACGTTGTCAAGCATATTTCTCACTGCGTATATTGGGAGGTGGCCAGCTGTAGAATAATATCCATATGCTTACTCTGTAGATGCGCTTATATTGTTTGACTTGTAAGCAAGTAACTTTTTTTTTCAAAGGCCAACTGAGTTAAATCATGGTGCCCTGCCTTCCCAGGGAGGTCAGGCCGGGTTATAAGCTGTGTAGATGAAAAATGGTGTTTAGGTGTTTAGGCCAATGTCACACAGCCCCATCAAGCCAGCTCCTACACAGGCGGAAACAGACAGCCCTTTTAATTAACAGCCATGTGTGTGCCTGTCTGCATGCCTTTGTGTGGGTGTGGTTGTGTGTCTGTTTCTGGGGAGATTGCTGAGGAGGGCCATCTAAAGGGCTTAATTTGTAGAGCTAGTTTCATTAGTTGCTGAACCTTAAGGACTTTAAAGCACCCATGAGCTCCCAGGAACTTCCAGTGATTTGTGTGTTTACTCCCAGTTACCCCGGGGGGCCTTTCACTGTTAAAATATCACCATCAAGAGTACCTGAACATTGTCCAGCATTTTATTCACACCGTCAACACAGATGCCCCTAGCAATTCACACGGCTGCCTTGGCCAGGTACAGCAAATGCAAATGATGAGGGAAAAGACTGCAAGGATAGGGGTGCTGTCCTGTCTCACTCTATGTAAGAGTCTATAACTGAAGCACCAACAGCAGGTGTAGTGAGGACCGCCAGCTTTAGGAGGTGTCTGCAGATGCCTCAGAAAAGCAGACAGCACCCAACCTTATTTACCCCTTGGCAGTACAACTGGCTGACATTGTTTCTCAGTACCATAAAAGGAAATAGGGTGTCTTTGATCATGATATTTATCAGGTTAAAAAAGAAGAATCCTCCCATCTCATGGTTATTTAAACTTTATTCAAAAAGTGATTTTTACGTAAATAATTGCAGTAGTGGTTACAACAAAGCTCCATCTGTCCTTGTCCAAGGCAGGATTCCCGAAGTACATCTGGAAAACTGTTATTCGTGAATGTGTGTACAGCGCTGCCAGATTGAATATTGCAGGTGCAGGTAATAGCAGGCTGTAGTATAGTGGACTATGAGAGTTTGGTTAATGTCGTCTGTTTGTGATAAATGATTTGCGTGTAGCCCATTGTTTACACTGCAACTCGATTCTGGAAAGGTGGTTAGGAAGATGGATGGATATTGCATTGTCGAGGCTTACTAAACAAACACCTGTTAGCAGTCTCACGTACATTTGAGGCTAATGCTTCAGTTTGTGTTTATAGAGGGTACAGACATTGGTTCCTTTGGCCCTACACTCTCACATTCATTGATTACAGTCCAAATTTCAGCTCAGCCTCTGCTAAGGCGTTAATGTAGCAGAAGACTCCTGGAGTGGGAGCAGGGCCCCAGTGCATGCTGGGAAGAAGTGATGGTCATTGTTGGGTGGTGCCCTAGTTGGCCAGGATCCTGGACTTAAATCTCTTTTACCTGATGTTCTACTCCCTTTCCTAACAAAATATCCATGGGACATTGTTTAGTTTTTTTTTTTAATATACACTCACCTAAAGGATTATTAGGAACACCTGTTCAATTTCTCATTAATGCAATTATCTAATCAACC
>JAAGVU020000008.1:24598277-24623982 GCA_011763525.2 Mormyrus iriodes | reverse complement strand
TAAGTTTTTATGTACTTTGTGAACTTAAAAAGGTGGATGCCTTTAGGAGGGAAAACGCATAAAAAGTGACTTTGTAGCGGCTCATCATCTTTCCAAATTTGTCTACAGGAAGTTTGGAACAGCACAGATATAACCAGGACTCGATAAACTAATACTTAGTTTAATGCTTGTTTTTCCTGTTTCAGTCGCATGACTCAACAATCACGTAGAGTGGGAAGACAATAAATGCAACAGCCAAAACTATGTATCACCTAGCACTGTAGCAGTGTAATTGCTGAGAGATACAGACACACCAGTGCGCAAGTATAAATGCCTGCGACGCCATAGGCTTCACGCAGAGGAATATATATGCCTCAAGGCTGTACATTTCCACTGTACTCACTGGTTTTGTATATAATACCACAAGATCACAGTAGCAGAGAGCTAGGCTATTATCTTTGGTGACCTTGGGTAGACACCATGTGTTACTGTGAACCCAAGCAGCATCACCTACCCCCACAATGTCGAGTGCGCTTAGTAAACACAGCTGAGAAATGGTCATCTCAGGTGTACGGGTACCCAGAATATGGCACGTGTTGTTCCAGCACGGAGTGCATGTGGGGCAGGATTGGGGGGTGACGCCTCTGTTTGTCTGGCCCCGCAGTGGAAGCGAGAGCAGGACTTCGACATGCAGCTCCTGGAGCGTACAGTGCAGAAGGAGGAGCTCCCTCGGCCCCATTCAGACGAGTGGCTGACTGCCATCGCCATGCCGATGAAGGGGTGGAACCTGGAGGAGCTGGACGGCAGCCTGGACCTCCACCACCAGGCAAAGACCCCACGATCGCATGGTGACATGTCCACGTGATTACATATACATAGCCCTTATGCATGTCACTGCACCTGGGGCTCAGAGCTATGACAACAAGCCACTGTTTTGGTCCCCACAAAGAGAAACTCAATTTTATAAAAATCTGTGACTCCAATCAAAAAGCTAAATTGGAAAAACTCTTGTATTTTGTTTGGTTACCTATGGTTAATGGTAGGACTGGGTAAGGGGTAAGGCTGTCATTTTTGGGTTTAGGTTTTTTCCCAAAGAAATTAATGGACAGCCCCCATAAAAATATGAATACAAACGTGTGTCTGTGTATGTGTGTGTGTGTGTGTATGTGTGTGCGTATGTGTGTGTGTGTGTGCACGCCTGCAGCTCGCCCTGCCCTCGAAGCTGCCTGTCTCCCAGTGCTACATGGACCCTGAGCGGGACGAGCCGCTCATCCAGCAGGACATGGAGACGCGACGCCGTAAGGCACAGCTCATCAAGACTGTCCTAGGCCTGTCCAGGTACTGCACCGCACTGCCGTAGCACCAGGGGCTCTGGGATGTGACCTGATTCACACCTGGGGTACCATAAGAATGCCTGCAGCTCTCACCGGAAAGCACCCCAGAGCTCTGTACCTGTACCAGCAGAGTTACTGCTATGTCCTATAACCATGAAGTTTACAGCTTGACCTGCATGTGTGCGTCTGTAAGTGTCCAGATCATGCTGCCCGGCGAGCCGGACAAGATGGCCTTCCCGGGTGCTGAGTCGGCCCCGCAGGAGTGCGCCTTGGGCGTGTCCTACGTTCCGCCGTCTGAGGCACCGCAGAAGGGCAGGCCAGTGGCAGGTAAGTGCTCCGCAGTGCAGCGAGCAGTAATGCAAACTTAACAGCAGGCTGTGTGCTCTGCAGTTATTTATAGAAGAATCAGGTATCTCGTGTCTCGGGGGGGGGGGGGGGTGGATCCCGCACAGCCGAGCTGTAATACTGCAGAAAGTCATAAAAAATCCCCCCAGTTTCAGTTAGTTTTATCACAGTGACAAACACAGGGATTCTGCATTTATGATTCATTGATGGAAACTCTTGTGTGGTGTGAGATCTTGTGTGACAGCTGGCCTAATCTGTTAGTTTTGGATATTTTCCAGCTTCAGGTTTAATCGATAACTGTATGCTGGCATTTCCACCATTTAGCCAGTGGTCTGAGACCATGATTTTATAAGTAGCAGATTGGAATACCAGGGTGTTTGTCATATCATTTTTATGCAGCTCTTCTGTCTCCCAGTCAGCCAGCTTGCTTACCACAGATGTCTCTGACACCCCACACTGTCAGTCCTTTAGCATTTACTAATTCTAATAGCTTTCTTTCCCGGGGGGGGGATCTAGAAGCACCTTAATAAGGTTTCTGTGAAATATGGAAACTGCACAAATATGTAATACATTATATGTATCTATATTAGAGATATGAAGGTGCAAACACATAATAGGGATCAAACCGAAAGTGAAATTATATGTTCAAGGTAAATGAGTGCATTACAAATAAATATGCAGTGGGGTAGGGAGGATGGGGTGCATAGTGCCCCCTGGTGGCCGCTGCATGCCTAACGCCACTCTGTCCCTGTGTGCCTCCCTGCAGCGCCACAGCAGGTGCGCGATTCCCCCACCCCCCCTCCTGCACCGCCGCCTCCCCCTCCCCTAAGCAATGGATTTCACTACACGTTTGTCTAATAAGAGTGATCAAAGTAAGAACTAACCGCTCGTCTGACACCGCCAGTGCGTGCAGGGCTTGGCTGATCCGCGTCAGCCACTTTCGCAGCTTGCGCTCGCTGCTCATCCAAGCATGTGCCATTCCTGCTGTCCGCGCCCACAGCCCCCGGCTTAACCAGGCAGCATGTGCTGGTGCTGGTGGATTGGCTGTTTGTTTCTGTGCCAGCACTAGGAGGAAGGAAATTTCTGTCTTTATCACAGACACTGGAGCCCACTAGCATTCGCACCTTGGCAATGAGACAGATGAGTTTTAAATGCCGTGTAACTGTGCTCTCATCTGTCCTCTCTGAATGTCGCACTTGTCCTGCGTGTTGCAGTATTAGAACCCGGTAGAGTATGAATATGTAACTGGAGAACGTAACACACTCACACAGACACACATATACACACATACTGACCCACACACTCACACAGACACACACACTGACCCACACACTCACACAGACACACACACAGACACACACACTGACCCACACACACACAGACACATGTATACACACACACTGACCCACACACAGACACGCATATACACACACTGACCCACACACACACATACACACACGCGTATACACACTCACACAGACACACACACTTGCATACACACACTATCCCACACACAGACACGTGTATACACACACACACATACAGACACACACGCATATACACACACACTAACCCACACATGCATACACATACACACTAACCTACACACAGACATACATACACGCACTGACCCACACACAGACATGCATACATACACACACACACATGCACTGACCCACACACACACACGCACTGACCCACACACACAGACACGCGTATACACACGCACATACAGACACACATACTAACCCACACATACACACACACCCACACACACACATTCTGAGTAACGGGCTCTGTCTGATTAATCCTTCTCCCAAGCGTATCACTGGCCTGCGTCTGCATGCACAGTGGATTGGAGGTACAGGGTGGCCTGTTTGGCCGTGGATGGTCACCTCTGTGCATGAACACTCACTGTCATGTCCGCCATTGGCCTCCTTCCGGTGCCACCGCTCTGCCAGCTCCCTTCCTCCACTCCATAATGCTCGCTCTTCCTGCACCAAGTCTACATTTCATTTCATTGCGTTTTCATGTACATGGCCTCCTGCCAAAACGAAAGTGAAACATAATTGTGACATTGTGTGTTAGTGCTCCCTTTAAAGAGTATCCGTCCATTGTAGCCACTTATCCTAGTCAGGGTTGCCTGGAGCCATCCCAGCAGCGTAGCTCACACACAGACACTCTTTGGACAGAGGTGTGAGGTGACAGTGCTAATCACAGAGCCACCCCAAACTGAGAAAATATTGAAATCATTTAAATTCATCAATGGACATTTCCATGACCTGTATATAACGCTGTTATATACTCGTATTCTGAGAATTACATGACACTCTATTATTTTATTTCCAGTATTAGAGCTGGAGATGTTGACTGGGCCAGTGCAGGTTGTACCATGATTATGGGCACGGCAGCAGGTCCCTGCTGGGATAGGAGCCCCCCCGTTTCACGCTTGCATCGTGGCTGTGCCCCTTTTTTCAGGGGTACGGGGGGTTTGCACAGTGACTCTGAAAATGAAAACAGAAGCAGTGTTGTTCTTTTTATTTGCATGGTCTTGAATGCTCCTGAATGAATGAATATTAAATAATACATTGTATACTTAGTGAAGTAGCTCTAAGTGAACTCTAAGTGAGCATAAGTGAACCACAGAACACAGTTACTGAGTGCTAATACTGTGCTTGTTATTAAAAACAATTAAAATATATTTTACATTGAGAGAGGAACACGCCGAGGTGATTCATAGAGCACAGCGAACACGCCGAGGTGATTCATAGAGCACAGCGAACACGCCGAGGTGATTCATAGAGCACAGTAGTGCACATAGTCTCCTTCTGGCTGTTTACTAAAACTTGCTAGTAAACCTATCAGCCCACTATCCTTGTCATCTAATTGTAAATGAGCGTTGAATGAAAAACACTGCCCTACTTCACAGAATAAAGTTCTACGTGTTACATTAAACTGAACGCAGTAAAAGAATTTAAAACAGTGAATGATTTCCATATGAAAAGTGAGTTCTGAGGGTCGCTGAGTCTTGGCAGTAATATGCAGACCTACCGCATGTTTGTGCGGTGCTGCAGCAAGCACTGAGGCCTTCTCTCTGGCATTTGCCCCCACAGCTAAAGCGGTTGCTCAGCACTGAGATGCGCTTAAACAGTGAGCAGCTGCAGCGGGACGCCAGACGCATGGAAAGGGGAGCATTATAAAGGACCTTGGGAGTGTAAACTGATACGTAGCTTTTTCATTGCACAGCATTAGGTAATAACTGCAAGATTCATTTTATGATGCTTTTTACTGGTATTAAATTACTCAAGTATTTTTAAAAAGTGAACAAAACTCTTGCTTATGAGATATCTAATGTAAATATCTAACAGTGATAATGTTGTAGAGTCATCATTTTATACATACATACTGATGCACTTTTAGTACATATTGTATGATGTGTGAACTAGGCAGTCAGAGTTTTAACCCCAAGATGAGAATAATTTGCTGTGTCTTGCAGTGTGCTCTTAATTTTAAGGGAATTTTTGGAAGAAAAAAAAAATGTGAATTGTATTTTTGTGAAAAGAAAAAATATGTTCTTACAGCAGATTGCTAAAGATATTATTTTTGTGTAACCCAATACTGCAACTATAGCTTCATGCTAATTTTTGCCAGTTGAAATGTATTTTTTTCCATTTTGGGTCTGGGGGAAAAAAAGCTTAATATTTTTCAGGCAAAAAAATGAGCAGAAGAACAAATGTGTGAAATGTCATTTTTAAACATAAATATTAAAGATATTAACCCGACATTTTTGACTCATCAGGTATTTGATAATTAGACGTTCATTATACATTCTACAGGTACATTACAAGTATATCATTTAGTAGAAATTTTATTGATGTTGAACTGCACTTGATTGGTTACTGTGCAGTAAGTAATTAGTGTTGATTCTGAATGTTAAATGCTTTTGGTATATTATGGAAAACAAAAAAGCCACATATAGCTGTTTGGACACCTTTAGCTGCTCACCCCCTGTGTGCCTATAACTATAATTTGAGCAGCAATCGTAAGTCTCGGAGCATGTGGCTCTTTAAAAACACCTGCAAGCAGCACACCTGGTAGCTTCCCTCCATGTCCAGCGCCAGGCTCCGCATGCCTGGGCTGGGCTGGGGGAGTCAAACGCGGACAGCGACATGCTAATGCTGCCTTTCATAAGTGTGGGCGATGTCTGCAGCTCTGCTAACTTAATAAACGTCCCCCACTAGACACCCACCAAAGACAATTCCCAGCCATTAGTGTTTGCCTAATACGTTATAGAGATTTATTCTCCCTCCTGGACTTCAAAAAGAGTGAAAAGGCCTTTTTATGGTAATTCCACCTTGTCTGCACATTAAGATTTAGCACAGAATGCTATCTGCTTCTACCAAAAGATCTCTACAGTTTCCCCAACATACAAACATTTTCAGACGCATGAAAATCATTTTCTAATACATGCATTTAAATATATTTGCAGAGCCAGAAGATACCAGTACTGTATTAAACACACACACACAGACACTTTCGACCTCATCACAAAAGTCAGGAAGAAGTGAAGAGCTGCTTCTTTCTTGCCTCCATACTTCCTGGTGCCTGGAGCCTTTTGATGTGCTGTTTTTGTTAGGGCCTGTCTTGCTTTGATTTCTGTGGATTTATAAAGGCCTTTGGTGCGGCTTCGGCACACTCTGCTCACACCAGCTTCACCAGAAATGAGCTCTCCTCAAGGTGGGTGTAAGGGGAAGAATGAATCAATTAATAAAAGCACTCTAAAGTGTCCCGTGAGTTCTACAAATGCCCCCAATCCTGTGTCCCTGAGCTCCTGTGATTGCTGATAAATAGGGAACTGGTTAGTCCCAACATCAGCTGTGATAGACACAGCAATAAAAATGAAAGGTGATCTTGAACACAAATGGATACGTAGCAGAGTGTGATTTTTTTAAACGTGCTTTGTGACAGTGCCCCATGTTAGGTAATATTTCTTCACTGATTCAGTATTATGTGGCTACCAGAAAGTTACTGAAATTCACTATAAAACCCATGGCCAGTATGAAAATATTTTAGGTCAGTGATGGTGTATTATTCCACAGCTTGGTATCAACCTACTTCTGATGAGTTTTAAAATACAGCCTCTCCCCGGGTTACGATGGGGTTATGTTCTGATAAACCATACCATATATCGTAAGGTGAAAATGCATTTTA
Organism: Mormyrus iriodes; assembly: GCA_011763525.2. Classification (NCBI taxonomy): domain Eukaryota; kingdom Metazoa; phylum Chordata; class Actinopteri; order Osteoglossiformes; family Mormyridae; genus Mormyrus; species Mormyrus iriodes. The sequence goes on along the minus strand of JAAGVU020000008.1, from coordinate 24,617,113 downwards.
ATACAGTACACCTAACCTAACAAACATCATAGCCTAGGCTAGCCTACCTTAAAAACTTAAAAAATGCTTAGAACACTTACATTACCCTACAAGGCAAAATCATTAACAAAACACCTATTTTATAATAAAATGTTTTACATCTCATTTACCCATCGTAAAGTCAAAATATCATAACACGGACCATCCTAACCTGGGGGGTGTCTGTACTTCTGGTCAACTCTAGCATTTGTTTAGTTTTAATGTATAATGAAAACCAAAGTGTGAGAGATTCTTCTGAAATGCACCAACAAAGAGTGAAATTTGACTTTCACAGAAGGTTCAGAAGTAGTCAGAGTCAAGAAAGCCTTCCATTGCAAGAAGGAACATTACAGACACTATGGCTGAAAGTGAGGCATTGGATACTAAAGCTAGTATTCGGGAGAGACTACGTACAACCCAGAAGTCCAGTTTAAGTGTTGCCCGGACATTAAAGATAAGGTAGATGAAGGAGCAGAACTTGGATGTCCACTGGAAGTTGGGCTCAAGGATACCTCTGTCAGACAATGGAAGTGAGATGCTTTGTGGAACCCAATATGAATGCAGCAGGTGGCCACCAGGTCACAGCAGGAAGCTGCTATTTTTTATGAAGACATGGGAGGTAAGTTTCTCAATTATCCGCCTGAATAGAAAAAGGCACCACGCTGACGCAGTCCTGGAATGCTTCAGAAATCAAGGCCTGAGTCCCAGAGGTCTAGTGCTTTGGGTCAAAGGATGCCATCATACCTTCTGCCATTAATTCCATCCACATCAAATAACAAAGACACTGCAGGTATCTAAAAGCTTTACAGGCATGTTTACCAGAGCTGTCTCACATTTTACCCTGTGGAAATTAAGTGAAATAATTTAATTCGTGCAGCCTTACCTTTTCATTTGTTGTGACTGAAATTCTGCTGTGTAGGGGGTGGAATCACCTGCAGATCATTGTGTTAATTGCTTCTTTATTTAAGCAATTATTCTTCATAGTCATGCATCAGAAGGTGAGTGAAATACAGTGAAGGTCTGGTTTCCTTATGATATTCCAGTCCCTCTGTGTCTTCATTGGGGTCCACATAAAAATTCTTTGAATTGTATCATAGGCTTATTTCATCATCAATATACAGTTTTTAATAAGGCACATGTGGCCATTTAATTATTAAAGAGGTCTTTTTAAATCTGGGAGTGTTCTCCAATAGTCCAACACACATTAAACACAGAAGGAACTGCCAGTGCTAACTTTTCCTGGTTACGACAATGAAAACAGTCTATTAAGGGATATCTTGAATGCATCGCCAGAGTACTAAACCCATTAACACACTATTATTGTTGTTGTATGTATGTTTTGCCATTATTGTGCTGGTTTGTGTTAATCCAAGAGTGACAGAAATCTGGCTACATGTACTACTTGGCAGACAAAGTGATATTAAAATCATCACTCACAATATTTATTTTGCACAAATTCAGGGTGTGATTAAGGATTTTTGACAGAAAAACAGTTTAAGGGACAATAATGGCTTCTCCGTGCTATTTTAAAAAACTTGCCTTGAATCTGGGTGTTCATGGGTGAACCAAATGTCAGTAGGAAGAGGGTTGAAACTAATCTGAGGAAACCGATTCGGATCTGGACAGAGTTTTCCAGTGCTGATTACAAGCTGGTACGGTACGTACTTGCTGTGCTCTAGGAGAAGGTGGTGGGTATCTGTGCTTCATCCAGGTTCTTGGTGGTGTTGGCTTGAAGAAGCGCAAGGCTGGGTGAAATTGACCCTGGTCTGCAGTGGAACATGATCGTATTTAAAACCAGGGGTGAAGGGGAGTGAACCACGAATGTGGGAGACAAAATCATAAACACATTGAAAAGCAGCGTGTCACTGAGCCATCTGGATGAATTTAACTTTTATGTACAGTATTTACAAATTACAGATCCTGGGTCTGTTTGATCACATAGCCAATAATGTTAAGGAACAGTATCTGAGAAGAGACAGTCAGCCCTTAATAATTTCACATTAAATACAGTAGTTCTTAATGTCCCTAATAACTGCAGGGTCTCCCTGAGATGGCCAATACAGAGGTTATATGGGGTTTGATGAGTACACATTTTTATAAGCATTGTGTTTGCGAATGTGACCGCTAATTCCACATTTCAGCTGAAATTTATGTCCCTGGAGGAAAGTAATTCCAGGCTTATTCCTATTTAATTTGCCTTGCATTGTCATTTTTTAAAACATTACTTTCAGAAGTAATTTTTAGTTTATGTGCATAGATCTAGAGTACACCGTCAGTAAAATATAGCATATGCCTGAAATAATGATTTCAGTGAACCACATACGTGAATAATTTAACACTTTTTGAATACTGGCCCTTTAACATAAATTCATGTCTGTGGAAAAAATGTTTCAGTGACCATACATACAAATAGAAAAATCATTATATAAAATCATTTTAAATTGACCTACAGTGATCACATTTCTTTCACTATACAAGCCATAAAATATATTTTTTTTCCTACACTACAGCTCGGGCGTTCCCCTTAAAGACTCTGGTGCGCCTAAAATTCATTAAAATGTAAATACCATTGACCAGTAAAATACCATTCAAAGTATCACTGATACTATGCCTATGCGTTCATATACATTCAATTTCTGAAAGCATTACATCCTCATTTGACCTTCTGTAGAACTTCAAGCGCAGTAATATTTCATCATTCTAAACGAAACACACTCGTTATGCATTTCTCTTAGTGTACATGCATAAGCCGCATTCCGGGGTGGACTGCTCCGCGAGCGGCCCTTCACATCTCTAAAGCAGTGTAATGAGAAACAGCAGCTTTTACGGCTGGGCTGAGACATTCGAAAACAGCCAATTGTTTTTCCGATCATAATTCTATTTTAAAGATTAACAGTGCCGCACAGATGTCCCTGCTCTTGAAGCAATTATCTCTAATTAAATGTTTAAAAGCCCTGAACGTGACAGAAAATGCCATAAGGAACTGGTTTCCTTGCCACTGATGGTTAAAATGATCTCCCCATCCTTTTCGTACCACATAATGACACGCAGTTTGTCAAGTCCTCTGTTTACAAGTTTTTGTCTCCATCTTTAAAGGCACTTGAGAGGAAACCTTAAGAATCAAGCATTTGCAAAAGACACTAATTGAAAATAAGTCAATCTATAATAAAACTGATTTTTGACTGAATTTAAGTTTCGTCAAAGAGTAACCCGTTATATTGTATAAGCTTTCAATTGTTACTACATTATTAAAATGTTTTAATATTTAGATCTGAAGAGAAAAAAAGAAAATGCATATAACAATTAAATATAGGAGAACGTTTAAATGGCATAAGAGTGGAATTGGAAAGGGTAACCTTTACCCCGTATCATAGACGGAGATTTAGGGGGGGCGCGGGGGACACGTCCCCCCGATGTTGAAATGGGGTGGGGGGATGATCCCCCTCAATAATATCACATATAATGCCTGGTTTATTAAAAAAAAAACACATACACTTAATATATCTCATTCTCGTATTCCAGGTTTTATTTGGAGAACCCCTACCCTCCGTAAAAACGGTTTATTCTCAACTGCCGCTCCGTCAGGCAGACCCTTCCAGACCAACCAGTAAGGAGTCAGCATTGAGAGCGCAGGAGCGCGGCACGGCTCTGCATGGGCCTGACATTCGTGGCGGAATCTCGTAAACTGTGCATAATTTAATAATTCCCGCAAATTAAGCGTACATAGTGCGGGACTTAACGCAGTTAAACTACCGTAATAGTGAAGACGAATAACAGTAAATTTGAAAGAGAAATTTCACTTTATATTTTGTAACTATAACAGCAATAATTTACGAAAATAACGAACTGTACCACAGACGTGACATCACACCTCTGACCCCGATATACCCGTCCCCCCCAATGTTAATATGAAACCTACGCCCCTGCCCCGTAGGAACCAAGTGTAAATTAGCAGTGTTAAACATCTTTGAGGTGGTTCATATTAACCTATATCCTGTGACTATGAAGTTCGGCTTCTGGTGGATTCACTTTATAGTAATGCTGTAGCAGAATCTTGTTATTGGGTCGAACAAATGGTTGAGAGATTTAAATTAGTGACCATCTTAGTGCGTTCAATGCTAAGGTTACTGTAAACGCTCATATCTACGTCTAAGTTCTACACTGTGTAAGACATTTTGGACAAATGAGTTGCGCTTATGCATAATAAAGGTGATATTCTTTGGTAAGAAAAAAGGTGACGCCATGGTTAAGACTTTTTCACCAGAACGTTTAAAGTCCAACTCCATGGAGGTCCTTAATCATTGTAAAATGAATTGAACTAGATTAACCAAATGATGCTCTAGATCAGGGTTACCAACCTTTTTGAAACTGAGAGCTACTTCACGGGTACTGAGCCATACGAAGGGCTACCAGTTTGATACACTCTTCTTAAATAAATTTGCCCAGTTTACCTTCAGTTATATATTATTATTAATGATTAATGATACTCATCTATGTGAATACACTGATCACGTTTATGATCTTATCATATCAACAGGATAAAATTAAATTTTAGACGCTGCTCACTGGCGAGTTGTGCTATTTTTAGAACAGGTCCGCGGGCGATATGGTACTTGGGGGCATTCTGGTGCCCGCGGGCACCATGTTGGTGACCCCTGCTCTAGATATTCAGCTGGTCAGACTATTCTAACGTAAGCTATCTTAGTCTTAGTTCTCAACGAATAATGCACAAATATTTAAATCCTGTATACTAGCAATAATAATGGCGAAAAAAAAATATATAAAGTTAAACAGCTAATATTAAAGAATATGCTAGGAAACATACTTATTTCACCAATTAGATTACAGGCGTCCAACATTTTAGATTCTATGTCAACTGAAAGAACTTGAGTTAAAAAGGCTGCCTTAAGCCAACCGCTTCATTTAAATCAAATGCTGCATTGAGGGAAGATGCTCACTGCTGCCACGTCGTTATATCGCTTCTCTGTACTATTATATACTGAGCGCGTTGTTTGTAGGAAAAATAACCATCCGCCAAAATATGGACAATTCATACTTAGGTCGTCTTGTGAAGTACATTGGCCTAATTAAAATGATGGTATTATGGGATTGCAGATATTTGTTTTGTGCTTTATTGCTAATGCACAATACAGCACGTCCAACGTGGCCTACCGTTTATGGAACACTTTGTCTTTCACATGGAGAAAGGACGAACAATATGTCATCTGGTATTTTGTGAGAGAAACTCATTGTAATATATATTTTCCAAATGTAGCTCACTTGGAAACTACTATTTGGCCTGATGCGTACTGTGACACAATCATTGTTAGAGTAACAACTCCGGTGTAGGCGCTGTATTTATAAATATTGATTGTTCAAATTATTAGGTGATTCATTTTTAATTAAATCAAATTACTATAATTATTTGCAGAATCTGTTACTTTCACATGTTATTCATAAAGTCACTTTTCTTTAATCTTAAGACAGTTTATACTGTAAAACCCAACGTAAAACCATACAAATTTGTACGATCCACGAAAGTCAGGAATACGTTTTAAGATATATTTCAATATGTTAGGTGGATAAAGCGATATGTGTTTTAGTAGTCAAAGGAGTATTTGAGAATATAGAGAAACGCTGCTGAAGGAAAAACATTTGAAGCATCCCGTGTCGCATTGGAGATTTCAAGTACACTATTGAAGTCTCATCTTACATATCATAACTTTCGCAAGAAAATGTTATTTAAATACAGTACGATATACTTTAGAGCTGTGCTATCAAAGTAGGCAAACAAACTGACAGGCTGTATATTTCTTAAAATAGAAGGAAGGATATGTGTGAAAAGAAATTGTTTTACTTATAGGCCTAAATATTTCTCCGCCAAATACTTTATTATAAATATAATTATTTTTAACTTTTTCCTGTGTAGACGTTGTTCTCAACAGTTGATTAGTCTGGACGCGGTTATTATCCACGTTGCATGTCAGTTGTATTCCGATTTATCTGCACATAGTACGCTACGATAACATTTTGTTTCGTGAACGTAAGTCTGAAATATAATTAAACTGTCGACATTTCCAGAGATCACATCTGTAATATTTAGGAACGCAGATTACTGCGGTACACTGACGAGCTTAAACGGCAATTCACATAAACATCGAAGGGTGGCGTGTGAGGCACATAGCTTACAAATTAAGTTCCGTTACCCATACGATACCTGTCCGTACTGGGGAGTCAAACTGGATGCATTTGAAAACGCTCCCGGTATATGTCAATGATCTCTATTCAGCCTGTAAGTTAGACACACGGCATAATCTCTCCGTGCCTGCCTGTTTTTACTGTCGTATATAGTATATTCTGTGTATATACTCTCTGACAGATAAGTTAACCTTGTAGAGTGAATAAAAATGCTTTATCATTTTAAACGTTCTCGAAAGAGTTGGAAAGTGCACGCCAGTTTGCGTTGTATGTATAAATTGGTTGTAATTCGTGTTTAGACTGTATAAGAATAGTTTGGAAATGTTTTATCCTTAAAATAGAATAAAACTACATACGTCGCCTATGTAGGCTATGTATTTAACTTACTGTTCAAAGAGCACATTTCACCGGATACGTTTTTTTTTATTTTTTCACATAAGGCTAGATCTTTGGTTTAAGTTTCATTGCTCGCGTGTTAGCCTAACGCAACTATCTGGAAGAAGAATCACATAGTAGCTAATCTGAGCTCGTTTCTTCAGTTATGAAGGAAAAATAGTTTAATAAAGATAATGACAGCCCAAAGTCAACATTTAAGATGTGCTTTCATCAGCCTTTAAATAACATGTTATGCTGATCGGTACTTCTGTAGGCGAAATAAATATTTTAATTGTAGAACTATGTCTTCGCCTAGAAATCCAACTCTCTTTACAACTCTCAACTGCCATTACATCACAGAATAGTTCCATTCCACTGTATTCTACTTGTTAGTGACTTTTGGACATCTATTTTCATATTCAAATAATTAGACTAAATACTTCGCCAAAGAGAAAAAAATAACTTTCAGTGCTTTTAGTTTATTGGCTTAAAAGCAATCCTCTGTTTAAATTATGTAGGTTCTCTTTGGCGCAGCAGAATTTTGGAATGAAGATGTGGACATGATTTCCACAGGAACAAAGGGAATGTAAAAATGAAAGACGGGAGCCGGGCAGATGCGCCGAGATGTTGTGAAGGCGCTATCTATTCTCTCTCTCTCTCTCTCTCTCTCTCTCTCTCTCTCTTTCTCTCTCTCTCTCTCTCCCCCTCTCTCACTCTCCCTCTCTCTCTACCTTCCTCTCTCTCACTCTCTCTCGCCCTAGCCCTATCTAACTCTTCAGTTAAACAGCGTTTCCTGCGGCAGCATTTCCTGTCATTGTAAGTACAATATTATATTTTGGCCAGGGTTTCGAGGAATCGATTGTTTTCGTGTGTTACCTGTGAAGTTAAAAAAAAAAAAAAAACAGATTACATTATACACATTTAATTCGGTAAAGGGAAAATGTTATAAACAACATTATTTTTCGTTAAAAAAAGTTTTATTTCTACATTTTAAGTAGTCAGTTGTGTTCACCCCTGAATATTACTCTGCGATTCAAGTAATTATTTAAACAGATATTGTATACCATTTAAATATTTCCCTCCATTGTATTTTTGTGATTTGCAAAGACATTTAATATTAAATAAAGAAGGTATCGTATTTCATCAGTTATACATGCATTGGTCTCTAACGTTTTCTAACTGCTGCAGCCTGTGACCGTCTGTGTGACCGACAGGCTGTCACTTTATGTGTAAGGACGGAAGTGCATACAAATTGAAGTATCGGTTGAACTCTAGATAAAAAAACATTTTATGTATTGCTCAGGATCCATGGACATTGAGAAATATAAATTGAGACAGCATATGACATTTTACGACGTTGAATTGATTGGTTCAAATCTGATGTCACGTTTTGGGTTCCCCCATGTTTTCCAACATTAACAATCTGTCAAGGGAAGAAAACATATATGAAAACTTTTTTTTTAAGTAGGTATAGTAATGTAAATAATGTAAATAATAGCTTACTGCACATCGACCTGCAAATTTTTTAAAAATATGGATCATTTTTATTACTGGCAAGACTTGGTTTTTAATTAAATGATTATATATGCTTTTTTTTTATTATTTTGCTAGCTCCGAAGACAAATAAGCGAACTTTACATACCTTTGTATTTCAAAGTATTTGCTTTGCAGTCATCGCTTTAAAATTCATAATAAAATTAAACATATACTGTACATATATGCAATGTTATATTAATATGCTTAATACCATCTGTAAAATTCACCGCAGCTAATAATTATTTAAGTTACCTATGTATCAAATTTTAAAAAGGGGCGAAATTGTACTTTCTGTGTCCAATACATTAATAATTGAAGCAAGATTTCAGTTTGCACTTGAGGGCGGCAGGCGAAAGATTCTTATTATTGATAAATCACATGTACAGAACAACTATAATAGGCCTATACTGCGCAGAATTTGATTTTAAAATAGCATTATCTTCTAACATCACACGTAAGTAATTTATACATTTATGTTCCAAATTAAGTGCAACCAGTGGCGTGAAAATGGTAACGTTAATAGTTACATTGTATGTTACATTATTACAGGTCAGCTCAGAATACTGTCAGTATTGCAGGCTATAAATAGTGAGAGATTTTTGGTACTTTAATTTACGACAGTCAGATATTTGTGATTTCGTTTTGCGAAGCTTTGCACACAGGCTTAGGCAGCCATTCCTACACAACTTTTTTTTGACAGTTGTGATCTGTTTTATTGCTGCAGACCCCACTATCGGTCTCGGTATAATTCGAACTACTGCTACTTATACTAAGTAATATGGACCAATTGAACAAATTCAAAATCACTTTTAATAAACCAGTTGAAAGGAGCATTTATTCAGTTATTTAATAGAATAACAAAATGTAACATTTTATAATTAAAAACTTTTAACCTACGTTCTGCGTTCTGCTGATACCTATTATCTATCATTCATGAAATTTTCAGGCTGATGCTAGTAACTATTTAGGAATTTAGTGAGATTTCCATTAACCAACCACACTTATTGTTACTGTGTATTGGTATAAAATTCGAAATTTTTATTTATCTGGGCTATTTATTTCAGTATTTGTTTGTATGTTTATTGGCGATATTGTTGCATGGATTTTAAATAAAGTTTTAACACTGTAATACATTTAAACTATTAGCCTAAGTATGGTTCCCAGTCCTCAATCTGCCGTTCCTTCGTTTGCGCAAAATCGCCTCGACGCTCTCCGACTTTATCTCTCTCGCTCTCTCTCCCTCTCTTTCTCTCTCTCGCTCTCTCTCTCTCTCTCACTCACTCACTCACTCACCCTTTCGCTCCCTCTGTCTTTCTTGCATCTCTTGTGTCTGGGAGGGGGAGCCCTGCCTCTTTGCCTTTCCCAGATCAATGCCCTGGCCACTCACTTTCTGATGTTGCACGACGGGAAATGCTTTGAATACTTGCGACATGGCCGCTCACATTGATTGCCAAGATTGACAGCACTAGCCTTCGCCTTCACTTGAGCAAGAGAAGGAAATTAATAAGTCAGATATCAACAAAACCTCATCGCAGCGTTGGCAGCTAAACTTGTGTAAAAGAACGGAATTCCTTCTTTATGGCCCATGGAACCAGTAACAACCTTTAGCCTTTTATCTCAATATAAAGCAGTGATCATTCTTTTAGATTAAAGACATCAAACCGGAATTGCCAACGGACCTGACGTTGTTTGTTTCCAGACTTCTGCATCAAGGTAACGGTGTATGTTTTCGTTCTTTATGTTCGTTTGTTTTTTGTTTGTTTGCTTCGTAACGTTCCTGGCAGTACTCGCGGTCAGTGTGTCACTTTGTTGCATTCGCTTATTGCAATGTCACGGTGCTACTCGGTTAATTAGTTTTACTAATCAGAGATACAGTCGGCTGTGTTTATGTATTTTTTTCCAGGACCGGTTTTGTAAGCATTTGTTTAAATGCTGGGCACTGTTCGGCTGACATGCAAATTTATAATCGCTAAACTTCTTACTCTGCATTGCGTTCACTGGTCGTGTTATGTAAGAAGTGTATTCTGAAGTTTAGTCCATGTGCTCGCTTCGTGTCTTTAAAGTAAATAGAAACATGTGTTTCGAGATATTTCCTATCGAATTTTTAATATTAAACCTACCCCTGTTACGTTAAGCAGCGATTATACAGATAAACTGTATTTTCTTCTCACTGTTTATTATGCTTCATATATAAAGGACTTCTATGCAATTTTTAAAATGACTAACACCGTTTTCGGGGAGTCCCGTGGTAAAGCATGACGTCCCTTTCTATACGGAGCAATTTCACTTCTGTCCACAAAGCGGTACTATTCGTTGACAATGTCTTGGGTAACGCTGGATATCCAACTCCAAGTGTAACTCTGCGTACGTTATGAAACTTAATTTAGAGTTCTGGGTTTGTTGTTGCTTATACTCTACTGTTTTATTTGTAAGGTACGGGTTTATTGATTTCTTAAATATAATCCTCATAGTAAAGCTTGGATGTTACTCAACTTTCACTCGGGTCAGGTAAATTGACCTCGAGCGAAGGCATAAGCAATTAATGAAAATAAACTCCGCATCGCAAGTGTACTTCGCTAAAAGACAATGCGAAACTTGGACAAATCGGGCTTCCTTCGCGAGATCGGCCGCTAGGAAATACGGACTGGGCACAGTAAGTCTGCCGTAATGTCACAAAATTTCCATAGCTCCTAGTGTTTTCAAAATTTCAATATTTATAAATGTTTGTGAGAAATAATCAAATCACGATGCAAGCAAAATATATATTTTTTTGTTGTATCACATAAATTATAAAAATATAAATACTTCTTGTTTAGCGTTAAAATGAGAATAATGCCGGTAGCGCCATGATCAATAAATTAAATTAATATTAGACTTAAGGAACTGCCTCTTTGAAGACGGTACTTCATAAATGACCAATATCCCAAGTGTGAAAGGAAATACCGATCGCGAGATGCTTCGCAATTACACGTGTATTTGACTTTGTTGCGGTACAATCGTGGATTATCAAGAAGAGACGCTGAAGCAGTGGAAAAACTCAAAATGGCATTTAAGGCTAAAAAGAGGACAAAAAGCACTAGTAAAATAAGTATGTGGAGCCTGGTTAAAGTAGATAGCGCATCATTTAAGGGCGTTACCCGAAATTAGGCGCTTTCGCTATTTCAGATAAACTTTATGCAGGGCTGCTGTATGTGTAGTGATAACATTTAACAAGGGATATTTTGTGAACTACAAAATAAGAAATAAAAAAAGTGTAAAATTCACCGCACATCGCAAGCACACGAGACTTACAAGACTACTGTGTTAGTTTCTTGTATGTATTTATTACTGTATATTATTAGATTGTATCTATAGATACTATTTATATGATTATGATTACGTAGTCGTTGAAACAAAGCCCTTGTGCACAGGTGGATTTTGACGACTTAATTGTATGTATCTCGACAGTTGTACCATTCGCCTGAGCTATATCCGTCTTAATAATAGAGCAATGTCTTATAAGCGCGAGGAGCTGTTTGAAAACTCATCTGCAAGAGTGAGCTGGATTCTCTAGTGGCATTTTGAACAGTTGCTGTTAGCTGTGAGAGAAAGTTCCCCCATAAGGTAAGATGGCACTGGAACTCAAAGTAAATCCGAATGACATATTTATAATTAGACTGCCCATTCAGCATATTGTCCCGGCGACTGTACGGGGATAGGCTGCACTGTCTGGGATTTCTGCCACGAGTGCGGTGAACGTAAGACAATTCGTTTTATAGTATTATACTTAACTTTTTTTTTAATTATTGCCCCCACAAAAAATAGAACAAGTCAATAATAATTTTATAGCATAATTTTTTGTTGGGATGAAATTGTAAGTGGGAAATGATTTCGCCGCAGTTAAGCACACAACTCAATAATACACACGCAATTCCACGAACAAATAAGTCGCAGTAATATTTTAATACAATTATTTTGTATGTTTTTTTTCCAGGGAATATGTCATCGGTCGTTTCTTTGCTTAATTTTCGTTTGGTTTTTAATTCTATTTTCACTTAAAGTGTTTTAAGTGCACGTTCCATCCATGTAAAACTTAATCGGTATGCTGTTACAGCATGTGTATGCTTTAGGGAATTGCTTATATTGTAAATATCCAGGCTGGTAATCAGTGTCCGTATTACGTACGCGTGGATTAGCGAAAGGACTTGTGGTTTTACGCGACTAGTACATTTCCTAACCTGACTGCGGTGTAAAAGATGCCGCCTTGCTCTGACTCGCCTGTTGCCAGTAGGCTAAGTTAAAAGATTTGGGACTATGCTGCAGAATATTGAAACCGCGTGGTTTCATAGTTGCACTTATACTCCGAAACTAACTCGTTAAAACTGTTAAATCTGTTGCCTAACCTATCACCAATAGCCTGAATATTTTAGTATTGCGAAACATTCCCAAAACATAAAGATAAGATCTCATAGCGACGAAAAGGAAAAAAGTAAGTTATTATGAAAACAGCTATTGTGAACCCGCGCTGGTGTTAAACATAGGCCTAGGTTAATGTCATTAAGTTCATGGTTAGTGTTTACATTTCGTCTATTTAATCACTACTGACTGTCAAATTTTAATGAAGATTTATGCCCGTACAACTGTTTTTTTCTTTACATTTTTCTGACGGAGGAGGCACATGCTGAAATTCATAGTTGATTATTATTATTATTGATGTTGCTGTAATTAAGTAAGCAAACTTAATACTGTTTTATTTCAGTGTACTGACGTTATTTTTTCGTTTAAAAACCTTTTTCTACTAGTATGAATTAAGATTTTTATTGAATTTAACAGGTATATTCTACTCATTCGTCCGTACATATTTCTTAAGCAGGAATATTCGACATGCATGACTTGGCTTATATTTGAATTCTGCTGAAGGCTGAACGTGTGATATTTGTAATGCATTTATTGCTGAGATTGAGACGAGCACCGCACACAGTCTCCAGAGTAACTGGCCCATGGTGTCTCTTAGAAAGGAGGCATATGTAAATGTACAACAGGTAGAAACTTCTCTGATTATACTGTCACATTTTTGGAGGGAGGGAAACAATCTCTGCACCCAGGTTCAGCTGTGATTGAAATGGTGTCACGTCTTCAATTAATGAGCAATATGACTCCTTTATTTATTCTGGGTTTAGACATGTAACTTACGCTACTGCAGATGGGGAAAATAATAAACGGGGTCGAACGAAGACACGAGTAATTCGTACACACCTCGCCATATTTGGGGGCTGCGGCCCAAACAGGCAGGCGGCTAATGATAAACAAGATGAGAGCAGATAAACAACAGCGGCTCTGGTAGAAGAGAGATGAAGTAGCGCAAGCGAGGGAGGACAGGTGGGTGAGTAAACGTGGGAGCACATGTCGGGACATCTGTCCTGATTACAGTCGGCTTATTTGCAGCGGAATGTTTCAGCCGCGATCAAAACCGATGGCAACGTGTTCATTAAGCAGCATTTCCTGCGTGGGCAAACGAAAAGGTTTTTTTTTAATATATACGTAATAAATTTTAGTTTTCTAAAACCTGCCATAGTACTTCTTTGCGGCATAGCGATTTCATAGCAGGCAGCAGGCTCCGTTTATTTGAATTCCCTGCTGCCGTGATGGTGTTACTGGGCATCGCGGGCGTGCATCCGCCGTGTCCCATCTGGAAAACGTGTCGGAATGCTGCTCTGCTTTTCAGCTCCAGATCTGCCCTCTGACCCCGACCTCCCAAAACAAACCCAGGAAAAAATTATTATAATTTAATTGTATAACAGTATTGTTCACTGTGCCCACCTTGCATAATGAGTCAGGCCATACAGCCTTGTGGAAACGAAAATTCGGGCGCAGACATCCCCGAGAGTCAGTCAGATGCTTAATGTTATTTATCTGCGGTGTACGAGCACCACTGATGATTAGATTAAATCTCTTCTTTTTCTTCTACGACGGACGAGACGCCATGCTGCTATAATAGCTTCTGGCTTTTAACCTTAGTGAAATTGTGAGTGATTGTGTCTTTTGGAGGGTATTTTCTCTGGCATCTTTATAACCTTGGAGCCAGATTTCCTCATTTTTTGGAGCCTAAAATCTCAATGTGATCATTATATGTAAAAGTATTCGGAAGACATAAAATGTTTAGACATTTTATCAGACTCCCACATTGATCCCAAACACTGAATGTTACATTTTCCCAAATTTCAGTGCTTTACTTGTGTGTTCAGAGAAATGTTTGGAAATATTTATATAGCCTATGTAATACTGCAATTATGAATGAACATATCTGTTCATTACTTGACAGTTCGGTTACCGATTTTTTCCTTCATGAGCTATTATTGCACACATACTTTAATAACATGGTGAGAACTAGTAAATGTGAAGCTAATCTGTGGTGTCTGCTCGTATTTTCACTATGATCTATATTGTTTCTCATTAAGAGGCTGCAGTCAGCAGACCGAGGTGTCCGAATTAGCATTGCTCCTCGTTTCTTATGAATCGGATGAAGATTTTCGTAGGCACATATGAAGACGATGGGCCGTATTACCATATCAAAGCGGCTCGGCGTGCAGCCTGGCGGTAATTAAAATGCTGCGGTTTGGAGGGCAGCGGCGGAGGCTTGCCGGGACGCCGAGCCATGCGCGGGCGGGCGGCCGTCTCCCGCGCGCTTCTGCAGATACACTTATAATTTTGTACAAATGTTCGTGCCAGTCCGCGCTGCTCTGTGGATAGCCTGTCCGCTGGCCAAAACTTTCAAGATAGAATTGGTTTTCATCATCTGGCCTCTCCTTAAGGCATTTTATCTACAAGTTTGTTTTGATGTTGTTGTTGATTTGTTCATTGTTTTCTCTTAAAAATGCATTTTTTGTTTTGCTTTATTATTTGAATCTGTCATGTAGCAGTTATAAAATTCAGCCGTTTACAGGACCGTATCTTGTTGCCGGATCGCAGTTCGTGTCACCTGTGCACAGGCCTGAGCTCGGCCAGCGCTGAGGGAAGATGAAACTGCTGCTCGACTCCAGGCCTTATTTTCTGTGAAAGTTCTAGTAGAATTGGCAGGAAAGGAGAAAGTCAGAGCCTTGGCTCATCCCCGTGCATCATTTTTAACACAGTATTTTAGCAATAAACCTTTCTGAGACTCAGAAACAGCAGTTGGTCCTTCCTCCCAGACTGACATTAGCTCTTGTGGAATCGTTACTGAACTCCCAGAATGCTCCTTCTGATCTTGTGGCAGAACAGGAAATGCAATTACTGTAACTGGGGTCCCCGTGGCCCTCGAAAAACAAAAACCCTCAGAGGGACTCTTCTCCGTGTGATCTCCTGGCCGTCCACAGGTTTGCATTTCCCCTGGGCTGGCGGGCTTTTGAGGGCTTTGCACGGGAAGGCTCAGCGCTGATCCCGAGCCGGGCACTGATGCCAATGGTGAGCGCCTTGCCATTTGAACAGGGCCTCAGAGAGCACTGGTCCACACTTACGTTTGCTAATGTGAATTGTAGCACTGTACCGACGCCACAGAGCACAAAGGATTATTGTCATTCACACAGTAAGTGTCCTCAACCCATGGGAAAGAACTGAGTTAAATAACAATGTAGCATACTCCTAACAGAATATATTTGTTCAAAATTAGTTTGGAAGTTTCTGTGTAAGAAGATTGCAATGCTGATTTTCCTTTTTGCATTAAATGTAAAATGTTTGGAAAATATTGTCTGGGACGTATTTCAGTTATTATAAAACAGTATGGCTTTCTCACTTACTATAATGCAGTAGCTCTTGCATCACTGACAGCTCATGTTTAAGCATCTTCCCCGAGTCGCAGAGAGGGAAGGATAACCATCTGGGGAGGCAGAAGTGAGGCAGGCGTGGCGTTTCGCCATTAAGCGCCTGGATGATTCGACACCTCTGAGCGTTATTTATCCTCCTGGGATGTGCGTCACATGTTTCAGGCTGGGGGGGGGGGTCATAGAAAACAGCAGAGATTAGAGAGAGGCTGGTTAGCGGGACTGACAGGCCGCTTGCTATCTCCCCAAGTGGTTGCACGTGAAATGTGAAATACGCTGCAGAGTGCCAGGCCCAGCCTTGGGCGCACTGCACCGCGACATGTACTGGCAGCCGCTGACACATGGCCGCTCGTCTTGTTTTGATGGGGGGACTGCTCTACCCTCTCCATCATCCACGTCTTCACCCACCGCAAAGCTGTCAGCATATGATACATCGCAAACTTTATTGCATGTTGAAGCAACTGAAGGGTCACTAATTGATGTGACCTGATTTGGCACTGAGATTTACAAGCCCTCACAGGCGTCCTGGATTCAGCTTCCTCTGTGTGGCTGTCGCTATCCAGCCACTTGCGAAATATTTTACTTTACAACTTCAAAAAAATGTATCTGTCAAATATATTGAAAACCTATTGACCCATATTAGTGACACAGATTTCCCCATTACTGAGCCCGACACGTGGAGACCTCAGATGTGCCGGTGGATTAATAAGCCGTACAGAGACCTGGCAGTGGAGCAACTCGGAGGTGAGAGGACTCCCACCCGTTTGTCCTGGACACGCTGGGTCCTGGCAGCCAGCAGGCACCCCCGTTAGCTGGTAACGTGGCAGCGTGGCAGGAATCAGAGGATTGAGATTGGGTGCAGGTTGGCACTGATGGCGTCTGCCGGATTTTCTTCGGACACCGGAGCCGGAGCATTTCCAGATGCATTGGTTGGCCACGCGCAGAGAAGGAGGCACAAAGAGAATCCTTTCTGAAATGGGAGAAGGAATACATAATAATATAGTAGGGAAAAAAATGCATTTCTCCGTAACTTTGCACATGTGTGCTTCTTCCATGGAGGTTTAATTCCGGCTGATGGTCCAGACATCGCTTAACAGAAATCTTTTAATACCTTTTTCAGAATGCAAGGTCCTGCAAGTTCAAGGCTATTTGCTGAATCCTGCCTCTGCATTTATTCCTCTGCCCACTAAATAATTACTTTTGGATCTGTTACAATAAAGAAGCATCCTAGTGACTGACATCTTGACTCAAATGACATCCCTGCCGTCAGGAGAGAGTAAATCCCAGTCGTTGCTCTCCAGCAGACGCCTCGCGCATTTCGGTGCTGTGGGAAGGGGGTGAGCGTGTCTACTTTCCGCTCGCTTTCTGACGCATCCATCCAAGGTGCCAGCTTTTCACTCTAGATAAGCGTTGACTCCTGTCAGGCAAATATCAATAGCAGAGAACGACTGGATCTTGTAAGGGCTGACGTTGACTCGCTGGGCTCTCTTCGTCATATGTTGATCTCAGCTGGAAACAATACTTTTTAATGCTTTCAGTTTGACACTAAAAATAATCTATACAAGGCGCGTCATTGGTTCCCTCAAGCTGTATTTGGGCTCATGCGTCTACACAAGCTCCTTTGTTTAGCTGAGTTGCCAATGAGGCTGTCGGAGTGACCGGATGTCGTCCCCCCCCAACCCCAAGCTGGTCTGGTGAAGGAGAGGGTTGACGACAGCGTCACGCATCTGCTCACACATGACTGCGGCAGATACAGAACTCTGTGATTCCTGTGGGGAAGCTGGGAGTTTGGGGCACTGAAGTTAAAGCAGCATGGTACTCTGGGAGATGGGAGACTGGG
Organism: Mormyrus iriodes; assembly: GCA_011763525.2. Classification (NCBI taxonomy): domain Eukaryota; kingdom Metazoa; phylum Chordata; class Actinopteri; order Osteoglossiformes; family Mormyridae; genus Mormyrus; species Mormyrus iriodes. Next base: position 24,599,371 of record JAAGVU020000008.1, on the reverse strand, counting down.
AATGCGTGAAAGAAAATGAAAAAAAAAAAAACAATGTGAGCAATTACAGATCTGAAGGGGAATACTGCATCTGAGTGTAGGATCTGTTGGGAGAAACACTGACCTCATCAGTACATCCCACTGGGGAGTGTGGACCTGTGTCCTCCTGAGGCGTCCCGCAGAAGGCGGAGGCCAGGGAAGTTCCCTGTGCTCCATCTTTAATTCATTAGGCCTTCGCCTGGTGACGAATGGGCACCAGCCATGTGCGTCCCACCCCGGCGCTGACACGGCGGAAAGAGGTGGTCCTGCCCATTTGGGGCGGCCGGCTGCGGGTTTCTGCCCTGTTATTGAAGGGCCGGGTCCCTCTGCAAATGAACGCGCTCCAAGTGTATTCCCTGTGACAGACTGCTACTGTCTGGCCAGCACGCTGCCATTGAAGAGCCAGAAAAATGTTTCTCCCGCTCCATGCCAGCACACATCAGCCGCAGGAGAACAAATGCTGTGTGGGGGAAAGTAGGAAAATGTGAGCACTGCTCTTTGGAAAACAAATGGGAAACAAATTTTAATGAAACCCAAACTCATCATCCCTCGTAATTGATGGTCTTAAAGGAATGTTTTAAAAAATCGCCAGTCGACCAATGAGCAGTAAGCTCTTAATCTTTCTGCATTAAAAGGAGGGATGGTTTTGTCGTCCTGAACTCAATGTGTGTTCCATCTTTCCCATTATTCCGGATGCAGTATCTGCCCAGATAGTTTTTGCATTTGGCACTTTGGGTCCATTGTTCCACGTGTGTCAGACTAAAACCAACCTGTGTAAATAAAACATGGTTGCCTGTCAGTATTTGCTGTCATGCAGTGTCATGTTATCAGATATGAGTTTTTAAATGATGTGAGATTTTCAAGGTGTGTTTGAGAATTGATTGGATTGTCTCGAAATGCTACCGCAGTTAAAATGTAGCCCTTGCGTTGATAAAATGATCAGTTGTTTTTCTTCGGAGCGGACAGAAATACCCCGCCCCCCCACCCCCCCCCCCCCCCCCCCGCCCCCCCCTCAGCAACCCGCGCAGGCACGCGCGGGGGGGGCTGGGAGGGGGGGGGTGGGGTGGGGAGAGGTG
>JAAGVU020000008.1:24584457-24598177 GCA_011763525.2 Mormyrus iriodes | reverse complement strand
CCTCTTTAACAAGGGTCAAAGACGCCAAGTGCTTTTCTGGAGAAGAAGCCCAGGCAGGCTGTCCTTAGAGCTCCCCATTGAAGTTCAGCCAACGTCAAAGAGGGTTTAATGAGCTGCTGTGTCAGGTCTGGAGAGAGACAGCCTTATGTTAGGTGGTAGTTTCATATGCATTGACTGAGGTTAATCCTTCACATAGATATTCCAGGGCATGTCTCAACCACAGGTGTTGCCACACAACCTCTTTGGCCATGCCAAGAATCCTTGCGATCGGTCACTGAAAGTTCCACATTCCAAATGTTGATAATGATTGGTTCTCAGAACGGGTGCTTATTTGGGACTTTGACAGAATATGCTGTCTGTTATATTTAGAGATTAATGCTTAGTAATGGATATGATTACCTGTTTTCTAAAATTGATATGCTGAAGAAGACTAATTGATGTGGATTTGAGTCCCTCTGTATGATTGCAACTGGCAATTACAACATTAATCATTAATGAATGATGATGTCTTGATGGATGTAACATATGCGAAATGAATGTGGCACGGGTAATAGCAGATTCTGGGTGACATATGTTTGCATTGTTTGCGTCCAGCATTTCATTTATTTATTTGTTTATTTTAATAGCGATATGTGTTCAGCCATGTGAGCAACAATAATTACATTGCCGGCTCTCGGAATGACAAAGATTAGTTATTAACTGCCATGTGAGATTTCGCTTACTTATTACAAAATACCAAATTAACTGCTGTTGGTTTCCAGAGCAGTTTGAAATGTGTATTTATGTGTCAGCATTTTGGAGTAGGTAAGACGGCTTTGCATCTGGGAATATCGTCCTTTGCAGAAATGTCGTGCGGTGGAGAAAGTAGGTCAGGATTGTGTGTTTGCCTGATCTTCGTTTTTCTCTCTCACAAATCTGGTGTAATTTGGTAATGGGTTTCTACAGCTCAAAGAATTGTTGAAATTGCCCGCTTTCCAGCCACTGTTCGTTTCACGCTAAATAAAACATTTGTAAATATTGTTCCCTCATTCTTGCTGTGTGTAGCATAATCACAGGTGTTGTCCGTAATTCCCATGTCATTCAAATATGTGTCACACGAGACCGTTATAAAAATCGCCAACAGGCTTTATTTTTCTTTATTTAGCTAAACTTCTGCATTTGCTGAATCTGTGCGCTGAAGTAAACGGAGCCACATTGATTCTGAATGCCTGGAGCGGAAATCCTAATCTTCCTATGCATTCAGCAAACTTTCTGTGTCTCTTTCACACCGAAACAAGCTTTGTTGTGGCTCTGCCCCGGCCCAGAGGGATTGTGGGATTGAGCCAAAGCAGGTTTAGAGAAGCATTTTGCTAAAGCTGCAGAAGTCAGCTGACAAATTGTGCCGAACGGATGCATCAGGGCCCCCCCGTAGAGAATGATGAAGAGTTTTGGAGCCCGTTGTATAACATCAGACTCAGAAAATTATGTGGGCTGCAAGAGATTGCTCTGAAAACAAAAATATGCTTTTACGTCTAACTTTGGATTTTAGTCCTTTTGGTAAATTCAAGACTGAAGAGGCAGTTTTGATGGAATGTATTTTGTTATATTTTTTGAAATCCCGAAATTTGTGTTGAAATTGTAGTCACTTCTTGTGCATTGCACAACTCTTTAAAAGCATTCATGTTCACAGCTCAATAAAAAAAAGTTTAAAAGCTTTTTTTTCTGTCCCCACTTAAGTCTTTGAACTATTTTTGACCACATACATATCTGTGATATTTAGGCTCATAAAAACAGTGTACATCTTCTCAGAACTGTTTTTTTCTTTTTCTATATGAAAAAGGTCACATTTGCATTGCCTTGATACCACAAGGTATGAATGTGCTGAGAAGCAGTGTTTTTTTTTTTTTTTGTATTTCACATTGCGCAGAGAGCTGTGGAGAGAGCCAAGAGCAGTTCTCACGAGTGCGTTCTCTCAGTCGCGTTGCCTGAAAAAGGGATTTTTTTCTTTTTCTTTTTTCTCCGGCGGGCGGTGGGACGACGTACCGCCAGCCAGATAACAACATGGTGGGGGCCCTTTTCTCGAAGCCATCTGCACCTTTCGTTGCGGGTTGACCTCGCTGATTAGGCCGAGATTAGGTTTGACCTAAAAACGGTCGAACGGCATTAATAGGGCCAGTGATCTAATTAAGTCACCTTCTGCCCATCGTCCCAGTTTGATTTGGCACACCTACAGCGGGAGATCATGGGGCCGAGTTGCGGGGAGTCGCCTTTGAACTGGATCATACCATAAGTCAGCTCTTCCTTAAAAAATGCTTCATGGACAGTCATTTGTAGAAATTAATTTTAGACATACTAAAAGAGGGAAAGTTTTGTTTCTGCGGCACAGAGGAATCATATTTACTTAGTAGAAGATTTTTTCCAAAGCAATGCACACCTGAGAAGGCAGGGTCAGCCAGTCTCTAAAGCAATGGGGGGTTATTGGCCTTGCACAGGGATTTGAACCCGCAACCTTTCGATTTACGTCCTAAGCCATAGAGCCGCACACTGTCTGGGTTTTATGTTACAGGTGGAGAAAGCATTCACTATATATACTTTAACAGACATCTATTCTTCCCGATTAAATCTGTCAGTCTCTGTCTTACCCTCACGCTTAAGGCGAATTCTATGTCTAATCCGTCGGACAGAACAACACGGCCCGCATACACAACGCAGACCTCATGACCCCCCCCCACCCACCCATTCACCTCCAGCGCCCCCGAACCCTAGTCGATCGCTGATCTCACCCCAGAACAATGTCCAATCCATGCAGGCGGGTATAATTAAACAGGTGTTTATCATCCAGCACAGGAAAGTTTAGCAGTCTGGGGGGTGAGGCTTGTTTGCTTTGGGCTGAAGGTTGGGGAGAGGTCGTAGCCGCGGTGGGGGGGGGCAGGGAGAGAGGCACGTGGGTGACAGTGGGCACGCGGCCTGGTGGGCTTCAAGAATGCGCACCCCAAGCCCACGGCGGTCTATTTTTATTACTTTGGCGGGTTTGGGTGTATCGAGGAGAATCACGCATAACCACCCCCTCATCATGGGATCTTAACTTAGAGAGACACGCCTGGGCGATCCGGCAGAAATAAAAAGCGGAAATGTAACAGACTCGCCACCCAGCCGCGTATACCATTACTGCTTGACGAGACTAACGATGTCATCGTGTTAAAAAAAATGTAAAAATTACAAAATTAACGAGAGGTTGCCAGAGGAGGTCGCACATTAATGGCTGACGCCTTCCTCTGCGTAACCCCTCAGGTGAATCGGCTGCAGTGGCTTACCGGGATTCAGGGGTCGGTGCCAGTGGAAAATAACGTTAATGAAAGGGGAATTATTTGTTTCAGATAGTGTAAAGCTCAATATGTTTTTGTAATAAGGATAAGGATTTTATGGCACATAAAAAAACTAAATTTTCCATTAGCAAATGGAATACTTTCGAGCTGAGGGTATAGAGCGAAGCATGATCCTGTGATAGCATGGAGGCCCAGATATCCGTCCCCAGCTACCGGCACGGCTTAATTAAGGCGCGGCAGGTTACACACCAGCTTAACGTGTTTCCGAAGGAGACGTCCGATACACCTCGGTTAAGGGTGGGGGGCGCTATCTTTGGTGGGGTGCTTTGTCTGTTTTTGCAGGTGGGCTGGGAGTCCTGGGGTGTGGGAGGAGGTGGTCGTGGGCAAGGGGAACTGGCCAAAACACGAGGGGTCCACATGAAAGCATACGTCACACATGCAGTGGGAGACTACAGCAGTGAAGCATTACCTTTACCTTTTGGCTCTTTCTATCTCTCCTGTGAGATCTGCAGTTTAATGTGTCAGAGACAGAAGCGTCCTGAACGGAGGGAGGAGAGAAACGCCTCAGGAACGCCGTGTTTGTGTGTGCGTGCGCGCTTCCGTGTGATTGGAGACACCGCGAGAGGTGCCAGGCTCCAAAACTCCGCCGACATGCCCCAGTGGCAGTTGGAGACGCTTGCCAGTCGCTCCACCTCCCTTCCTGTCCTCTCCCGATGAATAGCGTTGTGGTTAATCTTGCGATATGTTCTCTGTCTGGACTGTCGCTTTTGTTTTTGGAGACCTGCAAGTTGTCGGCTCTTAGGATATAAATGGCTGCTGGATTCTAGACGCCATGCTCAGTCTGTCACAGTTTAAAAAAAAAAAAGTAATTCTCTTACTTAAAAAGTATATAGTTTTAAATTTTAGGAGAGAAACTTGTGAGATCCCCCGCTGCAGTGTGTGAACTCTGAGCTCAATGTTCTGCAGCTTCCTGTTTGTGTCTGTACAAAGTGAAAGACTTCTGGCAGGTTTTGGCTGCGACCTTGCCGTGAGACCTTGACCCCCCCCCCCCCCCCCCCCCCCCCGGGGTTGCGGAGAATAACGCCCGGGGGGGGGAAAAAAACCCCCCCCCCCCCCCCCCCGGAGCTCTTTATACACCGAGACACTCAGTCCATGGTGATAAATGATGTGTTTGTGAGCTGAAACAGTAGAGGGGACCTGTGCTTTATTCCCTGTCCATGGAGAAGACTTGCGTCCGTGGCTCGCCTGCAGGGGCAGCCCGGGTGCCACTTGTCACTTGCCCTAGGGCAGCTCATGTGGTAACACAGGCCAGATGCCCCGGAGTCCCTCAGAAGCCGACACAGCCCCCGCCAGCGGGTGTCAGCCACTCTGGCATTGTCCCACAAGCCTATGGCGGTTTCCCTCTGGCAGGGTGTTGAAAAGGAAAACAAACTTTACCAAGAAACAAACGAACGAGGCAGTTAAAACGAAACTCCCAGCCGTGTTGGTATGTAAATGAAAGGTCTCTACCTAAAAGCAGTCACATATAACCACACGTTTAGGAAGCTTCTGATGTGTGTGAAACCCCGCCCCCAATAGAAGCAAGGGCCATGCGTACGCTGCTTTCCATTCCAAGCAATTTCCTGGCCTAAGTAGTAGATATTCTGTTTATATTTGTGATTTCTCCACTGAGATAAAATACAGTATTTCTTGCATATGAGGGGTGGCAAATATCTGGCATGATAATGTGTCCTTAGTCATTCAGGATGAAGAATAAATGGGGATGCTAAGTCAGGGGTGATAAGAGCGAGCAGGCAGATCACGAGGGAGAACATGCCGGAATAGCCGGGTGTGTGGACTGGGAGGCCCGTGAGATCCGTGTCATCAGTCAGAGGCATGCTATGGGGGGCTGTCCCCAGTGGAGGTGGTGGTGGGGTCACGCCGAGGTCAGGTGGGGATGGGTCGATGCTCCGCTCCCCAAAGTCGCCATCTGCTGGATGGAGGGGGGATGGAGGGGGGGCCGGTTTGCGCATGCCGCCAGTGCAAAGCGAAGCTTCTAATTAAACGGCGGTCGGCGACTTGTGGTCAGTGCTTGTCCCGAAAGCTCGGTCTTTTGAAGGGTATATGGAGTTGGTGGGGCTCCCCTTGAACCCAGCGTTTGGCTGCCTGAGAAACACAGACCCACAGCAGAAAAGCACCAAGCCTATTTCATTATTTCTCTTTGGCACACAGTGACAGGGCACTCTGCCATTTTAACTCAAGTTTAAACAATTATTGAACCTCAGTAGGGTTGGGGGGGAAACTTTTTTTTCTCAAACGTCTGCAGTAGATGTTACCTTTAACAAATAATTTTAGGAACACCGTTTCCATGCTGGACCTATGAGATTTTAAAACAGTTGAAAACAGTTATGCTCAGTCAGTCCCGATAATGGCATCCGTAGAGTGAGAACAGCATTGTAGAGTAGCTAATTCGGCATTGCATGGTACGGTAATGGAGTAAGCGACCGCCTTTCGGAGAAAACAGCGAAACCCTGTATTAAAACTTAATTATAGCTTTGCTGTCAAAGGGAGAAATGACTCTGATGAGGAGAGTTTTGTGCACATGGAAAAAAAAACACGGATGAGTATTCAGACGCATTATCTGGCAAATTTGGGAGCCAAGAAAAGAAGAGGATCAGAAATGCGTGTGGGGTGTGCTGGGCTGCTGCGTAGCCACGGCGGCTGATAATAATCTCTTCGACGGATTTCATCCCGGCCTTTCGAGTCGGGAAGAAAATTAAGCCTGATAATTCTTTTTTCCATTTCTCTGGCGGATTGGACCCGGCTCTGCTCCAGTTCCTTGTTTAAAACCCCGTATTTTAAAGCTACACCTTTGAGAGCGAGATACGGGGCAGACGTGGGGCTCGTTTCCCTGTGCCACCGGCCCGATGATGTGGGGATGGCGCGGCGGCTCGGGACCTTGGGCAATGCGCTCCAGAGCGCGGCTCGGTTTGGCTGTGAAGCCGCTGGCTGCCGCATGTTCCTGCCGGCTTCAAACTATGCACGGCGCACGCAAAGACATGAAATTTCTTAATATGAGCATTTTTTCCCAGCAGGTTTTAAAAGTCTTAGCTCCCCATTCACGCCATAAACCTCCCTTAGGAGGTGTGTGAAACGGACTTCTATTTTACACTTACATTGTCGACTGCAGCGGGACATAGCTGGAGGCTAACGAGTTTGTTAGACCCTTTGACTTAAGTAGATCACGTTTCCCAAAAAAGTCTCCTATCTTTGTGCCAAAAATGTAATTATTATGGAGCCATTTGAAAAAGAAAAGTGCATTTTTTAAACGAAAGGCAGCGGGCTTTTGATTTGGAGTTTGATTGAAGTGTGTTAAATGCCATTTTCTTTTCTCTTATTTCACCCATTTCTTAATCACAATGATTCAGTAATAGTTAGGAATCACCCCAAAATTAAGTTTTCCAGCTTAAACATTCTGTATATAGGCTGTTTTGTGGCTCCTTTGCAGTCCCTTTAAATTGTACGAAGGGCACATATCCCGATAATGGTGGGCTGACGAACCTTCAGCTCAGGTACACTGACTAGCTATGAGAAGGGGAACCTTTTCAGTTAAAATGTTTATTGCCTGAGATGCCCCTGATTCCCAGTTCTGCTACACAATGCTGTGCATTTACACTCCAGAGGAATCAGATTTAAAAGTAACGTAATCTGGTGAACTAGCAGTGAGTGTCATGATTAATCCTCCTGACATGAGCACTGAGCCCTTGTGTGTTTCTATAACAAAGTCCCTTCCTGAGAAGCGCAAATGTTCATGTTACATGCGGTGAAGCACAACCACTTCAGACCTGTGGACTGTTTTCCATGGATTGTAGGAAACAGTTTTATTCCAGCCAAACATTCCCTTTTGGTCATCCAGCTTTTAGTTTATATTTGTTTACCTGTCTACGTGTGTCGGATTAAATTGTTAAAGCATGGTCTCTCTGGAAATAAGTGTTCACACACAGTGGAAGAGGCGAGCGGCTCGACAGGCCGGCTAATGTCAGTGGTAGCAGGTCTCTCTGTGTTTTTGCTGGCTGTCTCTCCACTTTAATGGGAACCATGTGTCTGGCCCTGTGAAGAAAATTAGCAACCTTACATGTCACCCACCTGTTGTGCTTTCAGCACAGATAATGCTAACTTTAAGACAACGTCCCCCAGCAGAGGAGCCCAGGGTTGGGCCCGAGGGGAACCCCTACTTGGCGGGAGGGACTCACTAGTGGGAGCTTCGGGGAGGAAGCATGACTGTGGGTGACACCGGTGATGGAGAATGAAACAACAAACAAAGTTAATAGCAGCAGGACCACAGGGGTCAGAGACTCCGTCTGTTCCTCACAAGGATGGCCGTTTTCCTCCTTGGATGTGGCAGGCTGGCTGTGTTGCACGTTCCCTCTGCCATAGAAAGCTACTTTCTAAGGAGCTTTCCCAAATTTCTCAGGTCCTACACGGCATTGTGAGGGCATCCTTAGGCATGAAGGCAGGGTACTCGATGCGTCCTGTGTTTTTCTTACCCCCCCTCCTGTTTTTCTCGGGCCTTAAAACGGACCTTATAAAATAAGCAATATATTATGGGCCGTGATGTAAATTGTTATTGCTGGATGTGCAGAATAGGAAAATTTCGATTATTTTCCAAAAAGCCACTGAGAAAGGGGGATTATGTCATAAAGAGGACATTGTTTCCCAGCGCTGCACGGGGATAATGGTGAGGCCACCTCGCGTGTTTCACGTGGGCACCACGGCGTGCTCCCCTCGGCACAGGGTGTTTCTCACAATGGGCCCTGTGCCTCGAGGCCGCAAGGCTGTTGAACGGTAGAAAAAAACAAAGTAAACTGTCTTTGTGTGGGGTATAAGACCACAGAGACCTGTAAAGTGGAGCTCATTGAATGCTTTACCATTAATTCCAGCTGTCATGTGAGATTATGTTTATGTTAAGAATAATTTAACACTGTTTGGAGGAAGGCTAATTATTTAGTAATAAAAGCACCTTTGATTTTCACTGATGGCATTCTATTATCTTGAATTACTTGTGCTTGTTCTGCTAGATTTCACTTTGGAAGTCGTGATTAACAGTCTTGCTCACCTCCTTTCTATCGCACCTGCCGCACTTCTGTGCCATGCCTGTCCGGCGGCAGCACATGATGCTGCTGAGTCAGACTCCGTCTCAGAGTCATTTTCAGTCCGCCGATGAGATCGAGACCATGTGACTGCTTCTAGCACAGCGGTTTTGTGGGGGACTCAGTTCATTCAGGTGATGGACCAGTCGAGGAGCACAGCACTATGAATTTGTGCTTATGAACTCTTTTTTTTTCTCGAAGGAGAAGGTATGTGGGGGCTCAGTGGGTTGCACTGTTGCCATGCCTCCAGGGTTGGGTCTCCTCAGTCTCTTTGCAGTTTGTGTTCTTCCTGTGCAGCACAGGGTCCCTCCTAAAGTCCAGAGATTTACAGTTAGACAAATTGGTGTCTCTAAGTTGTCCAGTGTTTTTGTGTCTGTATATGTGAATTTGTGCATGTATACGCCCTGTAATGGACTGGCATGCCATCCAGGGTGTCCCCGGCCCTCTACTCTCTGCTGCCTGGGATAAGCTGTGCACCCCTGCCCCGACTGTCCAAAACTCCGTGGGAGTGTCTCTGACACTGCACTCATTTTCACCAAGGGTAATCCACCCTGGTCCTCAGTAGCAGCCCATCCAATCACAGCCCTTTCCCTCTTCACATGTTCTCTCCACCCTTCAGCCACACCTTCCCGCAGGAGATTAAGGACTCAGAAATATGACCAAACCAATTATTTACCCTCTCCCCTTGATGATACATTTTGCTTTCATAAATGCTGCGTTCAGTTCAAAGTTGCAAGTCAAAGAAAGGATCCTGCAGAGCGTCAATAAAAAATACAGGAGGGCACAGTGTTAATGACACCTACAGTGCTATAGATAGTCACAGTCATCACTGGGTTTATGGTCTGCCCCTGTGCCCTGCTATGTGCTGCTAGAGACCATCTGAGAATTTGATTTTGATCCTCCCTTTTATATTTTCTGATTAGAGTTTTAAAAACTGTTCACTAATGTCTCCTTAATGTTGTGTAAGGGCAAAATTGCTCCCACATTGAGGGATGTGTGAACTCTTTGAAAGCATGGTGCCAGGCTCTTTCTGACTGCGGTGTGTTTGTTGACAGCTTTCGGTTAGAACAAAAAAAGAAAAAAAATCTAAATTTATTTTCTCTGAATATAGTTTTTGTTCCTGTGTCGGACACATAGAAGGGAAGGACTGGTTTTCTTTGAAGTAGTTTAAGAAACTCGAAAGCAGAAAAGCACAACGTGTGTGTTTTCTTAAGGTTCTTTTTATTTTTTTGCAGGTTCAGAATGAGGCTCGCAGTTGTATTGTGTGAGCCGGCGTGAAAATGCCCTTTTGTATTTCTCCAGACGCTTATATTAAGACAGGAAATGTTCAGAAATTGCTCTTGACAGCCTGTACCTTTCCCAGCCACGGTGTCTGTCTTACAGGCAAACGGCAACACAGACTCTGCCAGGAGGAGCTCTTCACAAAGCGATGTCATTCCTCCTGGCGTTAACCAACCTGTCACTTCCAACCCTCTTATTTAAACCTTTTTTTTATTTTGAATTTTTATCAAGAAGGTGAGCTGTGAAATGCTTCAGCTCGCCTGCAGGCGTAATTTGTGGAATATACCGGTGGAATAGGGACCATATGGCCAATGTTTGAACAAGAACAAGGCAAATAATTTGCGGGGCCTGGTGCCTTTTCGTAACATGATCATTTATGGATCAATTCATCCCATTCTTGTTTAATTTAGCATATAATTGACTCGCAGCTCAGAATTTCTGGAACATATTTACATAGGAGCTGTGACTAAAATAGCGTAGCCATTTGAATACAGATGCTGCTAGATGAGAGAGCACCTTTCAGCGGCTAAAAGTCAGGAGACAATTGCACGTTGATTATGGTGCTGCGGACAAAAATTTCCAAACGCTTTATGCACCTGAGGGTATTTGCATTTGAATGCCTGTTGTGTGCATCTATCTTAAGTGTTTAAACGTGGCTTTTAGGCCTGATATCTGACTTGATAGAAAGATGGTAGAGTTGCAAAAGGAGCCTGATTAGAGTACAATTACTTTTGAGTGCTGTGATTTGAATTGGTAACCAGAATGGTTGCATTCTTGTTTTATTCCACATGCCTGTAGTGGCCCTGCTCTCCTATCCTGGTGTCTAAAGCTACTTCATGTGCTGCTCTGGATTTCACGCAAAGCTGAAATGTTTAGTGTTTTAGCGTGTTGCAGCCATGTTTGTGTTTGGGGCTGGTTTGCTGATTTTGGGTCATTTTTTTTTTCTTTTTTGATTTTAGTGGGTCTTTGAGTTCCTACTCCTCTGTGCATGTGTGTGTGTGCGCGCGCGCGCGTGTGTGTGTGTGTGTGTGCACGCATTTCTGTGGCAGCGTGCTGCGCTTGCTGATTCTGTGATACAGGCTCTTTGTCCTGCTGCACTCAATCCCCCCTCCCCTGAGAGGCCTGTCAGCATTTGGTGTGGCTACTCAAAGGCAAAGGGTTCTCCAAGGTGTTAAAAACGTCCATTTGCCCCCCGGATAAAACACGGTCTTGAGGCTGTGGCTCAGCGGCATTCACGGGTTCTAAAACGGGAACGCGGTAAACAGGATTTCAGGGGCCAAAGTGCCCCCTATTGTCTGGTGATAAAATGGAGAAATGATCTGAGTCCATAAAGGGAAGGATGTAGGGGATGGGGGGCAGGAGCACGATACCTGGGACACTTGTTTTCATAGGACAACTGAATAGGAGAAATCCCCACCAGGAGTGAGAAAATGCCCCTTTGTAGTGCTCTTCATAGGGGAGAAACCAGATGGAACAATTCTCGCATATCTCTAAACTCTTAAGTGCTGCCATAACTGTCACTATACTAATGTGTGACTTTCGACAAAACAGGGTCCACTGCGACTCCCTTTAGTTACACCGCCACACTTTGCGATTCTTCCAGTTCATCTTCCAGCCTTCCAGTGATCTTTCGCTCATTTTCCCATGTGAAATTTTTTTTGCTTTCTATCCACCCATCGTTCATGTATCCAGTACAGGGTGAGGGGGGATTTTACCTCTTGCACCCGGTGAGTAGCTAGAGAACTTGTCCGATTCACATTCTGAGTGAAGAAGTAGGCAGTTCCTCAGATACGTGTTCGGGAACCGAGCTACTGCAGACCTCGAGGTTGGGAACGGGAGGGCTGTATTGTTCAAGAATGTGATGTCTTTTCCATCCCTACGGCCCCCAAAAGAGGGAGCATGAAGGACTCTGTGGTCAATGCAGACATAAGCAGGCCACTCTCTCCTCCGGGATCCTTACGATTCCATTTGTCCAGCCATGAATGACATATTTTACCACAGTGAAACATGCTCAATTTCACTGCGGCCAGCAAGCACAAGCGTGCTGAAATACTGAGGGCCTCAAACCTTCTCACTTTCCATGTGAAACACATTGATGTGGGTTTATATCTGCGAACTCGAGCTCCTTGTTCACCAGGTCGTAGTAAAAGGCTCAGATTTTAAAGTGATATTTTATTATATGTACACTAGGGGATGATATGATGGCCACTTTTATTATCAACAATTTTTTTGTGTGGTTGAAAGTTAGCTATCTGAAAAACACACAATTTGTACAGAAGTGTGATGGATCTGTTTTATTTTGAGAACAACAGTTTAGACACATCTCCAGGTTAACATTTGTTTTTCCTGACTTCAGAGATACCTGAGAGGGTATATATTAGACACTTACTTCACTATTTGTGAGCAGCCAGTATTCCTAAGATAATCAATAAAAAAAAAAAGTTTTTCCTAAGGTTTTTAATGTTGTTAGACATGGTACGAAATGGTAAGAAATCAAAGTCAATACCCTATTAAAAATGTTACTAACAACTTTAAATGATTAGATTATGACATGTCAAACGGTTCACCTGCTAGAAGAATTCATATATATATTCATTACATATATATTACATATATATTACATATATATTCATTCTGTTGTCTTTAAGGGTCCTCATAGTAACATGTATAGAATCATAGGGGGTTTACACTGCTTAACCAGTTTTCATGTGGGATGATGGGGAAGTCGTGCACATCTCTCTGGAGTCACACCAGCCTGTCACATGTGCACAGTCCGTCCTGCCTCTCCTTTTCCTGAAGCCAGGTTACTCCCATTCCACTGATGTTCGCTAATGGCTCTCCATTGCTGTTGTATCAGATTAATCTCAGCAGTTAATCATTTATCTGACTTGCTGCACATGATTTGGGGTGACGTGTGGTACAAGTTGATGATGTCAGGTCTGACAGTGGTAGCATGTAACACATGCGTCTGAGTAAGCCCCCCCCCCACCCCCCCAGGGCATGCTGGGCCTTCTGCATTCCTTCCCTTCAAAATGCACAGCTCTGTTCCCTTCCTTGCCGTCCCATTCCCAGGCTGGTAAAGACAAGCTGCTGCTGAATAGGATCACCTTCTTAGTTAAGATAACAAAGTCCTGTCTTTGACATGTTTGGACTGGAGAGACCCTGTACAAGAAAGAGAGCTTTGCAAATTGCAATCAGAGTAAAAGAATGACTGCGAGAGGGTATGACACAGCGTGAGGTTTCCTGCCCCCCGATGTGTTCAGACATTCTGTAGCATTCTCTGTTTTTGCATTAGTTAGCGATGACCGGCCTTCATGTCAGCGCCTCTGGCCGCATTCCTCCTGTTTGCTTCCAGAATCAGCCGTAGCTGCACGGTGGCCGGGGGCTGGGCCTACACTGCAGCCCGGCGGCCGATCCAAAGCCTAAGTCATCTGACAAAGACACAGAGTTCTACATTTGTGCTGAAGTAATCGAATCAAGCTGTGACCCCCCCCGAACACACTGCAAATGCACACATGCTTGAAATTTGAAGGTTCATTTGATTTCAGAGCTCATTTCAGAAGCTTCTCCTTGGACTCTGTGCTGTTTGAGTAAGACGGGAACATAATTCGCTATGCTGGCAGGTTTGTCTCAATATGTAACACATGGCCACATCACCATACGTATGACAGTCTGCAGTTTATAAGGTCAATGGTGTCTATATTAACATCTATCTTACCGAGTCATGGTCTGGTGTTTACCTGTGGGGGGACTTGGGTGGCACACGGATAGTCACACTCAGACAGAAAGACAGACACACTCCAACTTTTGTGCACTTGAGACATTTGTGCTTTAAGTGTATAGTTAATATGGCCAGTACAGCTAAACCCAATGCTTAAAGTAGGAATCCTGCATTATGAAATATAATCAGTGCTTAATTAGTGCTGGAGCTCAGAGCAGTCTGCCCTCCACCACCTCAAACACAACACCCAATTGAACTACCCTTAAATTGGACTAGAGTTAAAG
>JAAGVU020000008.1:24559711-24584371 GCA_011763525.2 Mormyrus iriodes | reverse complement strand
TAAACTCATCTGATCGGGTTAGTCTGTCTTTCAGTTTGATTTAACTAACAGGTGTTCATAGAAAACATTGCATTGTTTACATGTTTAAATAATTAATAGCGCGTTATTGTTGTGAGTGTGATATCACTCAAAGTCAGCGTGCTACACCTCCTCAAAAAATGGTGCTCACACTTACTCTCTGTGCTCTATATGAGCTTTGGCACGTTTACAGATTACTCACTGGCTAAACCTCCATATGGTCACTACACTTTCTCTCAACTGCACGCATCAAGTCGCACCATCAAACTGGTGGATTCATCTCAAGTTAGCTGTGTGTCTGTAGTAGCTGCTCCTTTGGGGTCGCTGTTCTCTGTGTGTGTGTGTGTATGTGTGTACGCGTGTGTGTGTGTGTGTGTGTGTGTGTGCGCGCACATCCCCAGAGGTACAAGGTGCAGCTTGTCATTTCTCATCCCCCATCCACTGTGCCAGCTGAGTACAGTCCGTCAGTAACAGCACCTCTCTACTGTTAATGGTGAGCACAGTTTTTATGGTGGAGAAGCTGTGGGGAATCTAATAAAATGAGCCTGAAATTGAGTGGAATTCTCTTTAATGAGAGGATGATTGGCTAATTAGGGACAGGGAATGCGCATCTGAGAGGATCCCTGGTACTGTGCCTCTCTCAGCTAACCTGCTTGCTCTACTGTGGAAATTACCTACTGCTCAGAAGAAAACTTACTGTAATATACTACCTTTTTGTATTTTATGATGGCTGTTATGTGTAATTGGTTTTATCATTAAAAATGTAATGTGGCATCTCTTGTTGCTGTTGGCTGCATAATAGTATTTTGCCACACAAATACTTATCTGAAAGAGACATTAATATAAAATTTTACATTGTCATTATTCTCAATTAGCATCCAGTCAGTGGTTCAAAAAGGTTGTTAATTTCTGTCCCTTGCAATTAAAACAGCCCTCAGTAATTAATCCACAGTAATGATTAGTTACATTTTGTCGAATGTGACGAAGTGAAAACGATTTACAGATTTTGGCTCTAATGATGAGTATGCAGAGCAAAGTGTGTGTGTGTGTCTGTATGTGTGTGTGTATGTGCGCGTGTGTGTGCCTGTCTGTGTGTGTCTGTCTGTATATGTGTGTGTCTGTATGTGTGTGTGTGTGTGTGTGTGTATGCTTGTCTGTGTATGTGCGTGTATGTGTGTCTGTGTGCATCTGTATGTGTTTGTGTGTCTGTCTGTCTGTGTATGTGTGTGTGTGTGTCTGTGTGTGTGCCTGTCTGTGTATGTGTGTGTCTGTCTGTGTGTGTGTCCGTATGTGTGTGTGTGCCTATCTGTGTATGTGCGTCTGTCTGTGTGTATATGCGTGTGTCTGTATGTGTGTGTGTGTATGTGTCTGTCTGTCTGTTTATGTGCGTGTGTGTATGTGTTCCTGTCTGTGTGTGTGTGTGTGTGTGTGTGTGTGTGTGCTCCCTAACATTAACGTATGTAACGTACGTCGATAGAACCTGTCCCTGTGTGTGTGTGCATATGTGTGTGCTATGTGCTGGCTAGGCACCTGCCAAAGTGCCTGTGTGTGCAGCCTGTTTGTGGCTACTGGGGGCCTCTGCTCTACTGATGAAACCAGAACCAGAACCTTCAAGGCCCTCTGGACTGAGCTCTTTCTTTGCCCCTTCTTTGCCCCCTCCCCCCAGTTGCCCATTACCCAGTGCTGCAAAGTGTATGCCACCTTAAGTGTGCCCACTCTACCACAGTGTGAGTGCAGGAAGCTGTTATATTCCGCCTTTGGTCCTCCACACCATGGCAGGGAGGGCCAAGGTGAAGTGAATCACTGGCGCATCAATTTGCTATGACCTTAAAAACTTCTGTCCCTGCTTAATTGCCAGTGCTGAAGCAAGTTAATCGCATAAATCAGCTCTTAATGACATCCCTGCTCATTGGCTAAAATAAATAAACAAACTAACAAATAAATAAGGACAGTGAGAAGTGAAAATCACCAAGTGGAAAAGGTGTTGGATATGTATATGGTCTTGGGTTATGACCTTCCTACTGTGAACTCTCTCTTTTTATGAATCTATATACAACATATTCACATAAAAGCTCCAGCTTAATTAGTTACAAAGCTATGAGAATGATTAGTCTGTATGCGTTTGCCCAGCTGAGGAGCCTTGCAGATTATTACAGGAAAATGCATAAACTTGATGAATCATAAGAATTTATGAGTTTAACTCCATGGAATAAACTAAAACAGCTTTTCTTTTAAACAAAACCCATTCATAGGAAACAACAGCCAAACAATAAATTAATGGGGTCTAGGAGAAGTAGACTTCAAACATTGTTTGGGCCGTATTACAGAGAAGAGAACTGATATGGCTCAGAGTCTGAAAATTCTGGCTTTGTCATTCTTCACCTGTTTCTTCTCACATTATGGTTCTGTCGACATCAGCGTGACGTACGTTAATGTTGGGGAGCTAAAAAAGTGTATATCTTAACCCCTGTGTTATTTTTGGGGTCGAAGTTGCCCCAGTCCATTTTCAAGTTGAGGTTAAATTCTATAGATTCTAGAATTTAGAACGGAAGAAGTAAAATACACAAGGGTTAAATGAACCCAAACGTAATCCAACAAATAACGGAATCAATTTTTAATGCTGCACTTTTTCACAAATGACCTTGACACAATTTAATGGAGACACTGTTGGCGTCACACCATTTTATCAAGTTTGTCGGGGTAACTGCACTTTCCTGAGATGCTCGCCTCCTTTCCTGGTACGTGTACCACCACAGCACATCACAATATGTCTCTCTGTGTCCCATTTGTTACAGGTCACTTTCATGAATTCAAAACCTGCTCACCAGTGATCACAGGGTGTCGGGGCTGAAATCTTTCTGCTTCTGTAAGTACTGTCTTTTGCTTCGTCCTCAAATTAGGACCAGCTTAGCTTCACGAGCTTTAAAGGTCTTCTCTCCAGTGGTGTGAACCGCTGTATGAGACGTGTCTGTTTCATTTGGGCAGTAGTGCTTAAGCTATGAGGCTCAGTTTTGTAGGGAGAAGGGGGCAAAGGGGGAAGGTGAGCAACATGATACAGTAAGAAATGAAATAAGAAATGAGACTAAACATGAAATTGATTCCCACATTAAAACTTCAGAGTTTAGTTATAAACTACAATGCGTCCTGCAACAACAGATGTCTTACAAGCCAGCTATTTCAATTGTACAGATAATTATAAGTACCATAATGCATCTGATATGATTTTAATGCTCTCTGAAAACTTGAATTCAGATGTGTTCTAATGAAATGCAGTTTCTTGTAGAATTATATTTTGCGTCAAAGACAAGGTAACTTTTGTACTTAAACTATGGGGTGAATTTTGTAGCATAATCATTGGCTTTTGAATTTGACTGTTGCTCACCAAAGTAGCTGCCTTGATTCTTGCTTTTGCCAAATTGTAATGTTTCAGAAGAACCAGAGAACCAAAGCTCTATCCATTGTTTTTCTTCATAGATGTACCTGTCCGAGCGAGCTCCCCCAATATACTGTCATCGTAACGTATAGTGCACTTTTGATTAGCTCTCAATCGCTAATGCGTACTTGCGTCCCGAACTGTTTGAGGCGGTGTGCCGCATAAACGAGGCGATTCAGAGTGCCAAAGAAAGAGCCCTTTGAGTGGAACACAGGAAGCGCTTCAGGAAGCCTACAGTATGGGGCCACAATATGTCTTTAATAGTGTTCTCTGCAGTTAATGAAGATCCTATCTGGAAAAATGTTGGTTTTTGGGAACTATGTGCAAATAAAGTTAACGTTATTTTTTTAGAGATGGTTGCCAATCGTTAGTCATAACAAACAGGATAGGAGAGACCCAGGAAGAAAAAATAAAGAGCGTAGTTATGTCTTTTCAGGACGTCTTGGCGGATGATTCATAACTATACAACACGCATGCATATCAATAGTTATGGAAAAGTGTTTACAGTTCATAGATAAAGATCCATCCCTTTATTAGTTAGCCTTGCATTTAAATTTTTTCTACCTGTCTCAGTCATGACCATTGTCTGATATATTCCAAGGCCTCTGAACTACAAGGGAAAGCAAATCATCTGGTTTTAACTGACTGACAAATTGGTTAAAATAACAAAGCTGGCTGTTGACATTGTCCTCCAGTGCATATCTGCACATACTGTAGGATTCCCGAGGATGAAAACAGCAGCTGTTAAGGCCTGATCAGTAATAAAGCCAATCATGGTGCTCTAACACAATGCAACTTGGTTACATGCAAATTTTTACTGTAGTTTTATTGTAGGAAGCCAAAAACTTGTAAGTTGCATTTTGTCCCTGATTTCCAAAAAAGGTGCATGAGAATAATCTGGGAACATCCATACTCAAGTTATTTCAAACAGAGGCCTTTCGTTGCTGTTAATTTGGTCAAAAGGGATCGTTCACCAGCTGCATGTTAAACTATTTTTGGAACAAAGCAGTCTTTATTTGACTTTAAAAAGTGAAATTACTGCATGAGCCAGTAAAATGAATAGCACCATGCATCCTCCAGGTAGGTGAAAGCCTTGGTGCTGCCTGTGAGGGTTTTCAGGCATGCCTGTGTTTGTGAGGTGTGCACACATTAAAGTGACACTGAGGAGGCATTCAAGTTCCTTAAAAAAAACACGTGAACATCATTAGAGAAATCATATTTCCTACTGGAGGTAAACTTATATATTTTTCACATAAGCACAACTAATATTTGACTTTCACATTGACTATTTGCTGTTATATGTGTAATGCATTTTACCCCTAAGAAAAATGACTAAAGCAAAGCGAGGCTTTGCTGGTGCCAGCTTGCTGCTGCCTTTGAGTGACGTGCGTGTCTTGGAAAGTCGTCATATCCGCTGCTCATTTCTCTTTACCTGGCCAGGCTCTCCATCTCCTGTCCTCTCTGCTGTGCGCTCTCACAGTACGGCTCTCTCTGTAGTGTTTGCAGCTGTAAGCACGTGCTGGCACATGATACTCCACAATTAATATCTCACTCATTACAATAACAATAGGTTCAGTAATTATTCAAAGCAGCTGTTGCCGATTGATATCAGGTATGGGGGGGTGGGTGTGGTTCTTGTAATTATTTATGTGAGGCAGAATTCGGCCGTATGCTGGGACCGTGCCAGTGACTGCACCACGGTGGGGTGTCCACACGCGGGGTACTATATGAGAGCTGTCAGAGCGGGTTAAAAAAGAGTGCTCCGGCTCTCCTAAGGGCCCCGGGGCTGGGATTCAACAAGCATCCTTGTCTCATTCGTTTTACAATGCGTGTTTATCAAGCTCTGAAGAGCCTTCAATTCCCGGGGCGCGTATATCAGTGAAACTTGCTCATTAATCTCAATTCTTTTGCAACTGTAATCTGCGTGCTAAATTAATTAGAAAACGAGGCGGTAAATAATTTCTGCGGTGTTTGGCTTGTTATCAGGTGCGTTTAATCATCCCTGTGTGATCTCTTTTGGGAAGCAGCTGAAGACGCGGGCGACACATAAAGCGCTTTGCAAGTTAAGTTGTGCAGATATCAACAAAGGGGGTCCCTAGGGTCTTTTTTTTTTGTTAAACGCAATTGGTCCTGACTTGCATCTGAGTTAAATAACATGGCAATTGGTATTTCCCCCCATATGTTATTAATTGAATGCAGGCGGCTATATTTATTGATAACACACTCTGAAATCCTTCCATCGTGATTAGAGAAGTGACATTGGAAAATGAGATTCTTAAAATGACTGCTTTTTCCAAATTTCTGGCCCTTGTGAAATTTTTACACTTTATTTGGGACCATCACACATATATAGCATTTAATTGTAGAAAACAATAAATCGTATTTTATAATTCTGTCACAATGGATGTTGAGCTTCTGAGAGTCACTGTTGCCTGACTGAACGAGACGTAAAAATATCAGGTCTCTGAGGATCTATTCATCTGAATAAATAACGATTAGAATGTGGGTATTTGCATCTGTCAGTCAGTTAGCTAATGTTATGTGGCGTAAATTGAAATTCCATTGCTGTATCATTAATTTGTGGCAAACCAGAAGCCTGACGACAGTACCTATCATGTTTTGGCGCACTTGGCTGTTTTACGGTTTCCTGCAGAATCGGTCTGGTATTACTGGGCCAGCTAGTACCACAGTGGTCCAAGTGCTGGACTTACGACAAAAAGTAGGTCCCTGTAGGAGGGTGATTACGGCTTCATTCTTGCTTTTGTTTGAGTGGAGTACAATGTTTTATCCAGATATTTCGTGGGACTGGGTGTATAACAGCTTGTACTGCAGAAATAAGGAGATTCTCATGCAAGCTGTGTTCACATATATTTTATTTAGCAAATACTTTCGTCCAAAGGATGTAAAAGTGACGAGGGGAAAGCAGAGTCAGCCAGTTTCCCAGAAGTAGGTGGGGTTTGCGGCCCTGCTCAAGGGCCCAGCGTGATGTTACACCACCAGCCATGGGATCTGAACGGGCAACCTTCTGAACACGGGCATAGAATCCTCACCCACAGAGCCAGAGATGCCCCTCTGTACTACTGCCCTCCTCATATTCCTACAGTATGGTTCGTAAAAGCTACAAACTAATAATAACTAGTAGTGTTGGTTTCTGGTTGCATTTTCAGTTCTAAAAATGTTTTTTCTCACTGTTCCTTATAAGGTGACCTGCTCCATGTGTGACAGATATGATTGTGTAAAGTATCAGTTACATGTCATTAAAATGTCAGGAATGCCCGTGTTGCGTTGGTCTGTCTGGTATTTTAAAAATCACCACTTTGTCTGTGTTTATAGAGCCCCTCCATAACGGTTTAACGTCTGGTCATCAGCTGATGAAGCTGCTGTGCCCAGGGCCCGCAGGCTCTGCACTGCCTTGCAAAATTTATGGCATTTCTGGTGGTCAGATTTCAGGCAAACCACTTGGCTTCTGTTGTTTCGAGGCGGGGTGGCGGCAGGGGCCGTGTGGAACAGGGCCGGGTGGTACCTCATTAATCCCCTCAGCGCTCCCCTTCTAGACATGACATGTAACGTGTAACTAAAAGTCCTGCAAAGCTAATGAGAGCTCCACTGCTGAGAAAGCTGTGAATCCTGTCCTGCCGATGGTGCTCCAGCCAGGGGGGAAGGGGGGTAAATCCCAGGTATGCCGGGAGTCACCAGTTAATTGATTCACAAATTAGGTGAAGTTTGTGGTACCCGGGGGAGTGCTTGGGCCCTAATGGCAGTCATTTCCAAGGAGTTGAAAAACTCTCTCCTTCTTGCCAGCCTCAGATTGTAATACGCTAACAAGCTTAATCAAACGTGGGGGGAGGGGGGGTACATCAGCCCCCTCCAGCCTCCTGAGGTCAGACTCCTATGCAGAGACTGGCAGAGGAGGGGAAACCTGCGAGGGCATTGAAGGAGTGCATGTGAAGGCCCCGCTGGATTGCACCCTTGTGTTGTTGTTCTGCCCCGAATAACGCAGCCACTTGGACGGTGTTTCCAAGCCCATAAAACAGGCAAAGCGCTGTCAGCTGTATTTGGTTAAGTAATTAGACAAATGGTCTGCCCCTCTAAGCTAAGCAGGAAATAACCTCTTATTGTAGCCACGTTCGTCAATAACAATCTGAGATTAACGTAATGATTTTGTCATTCTGTTTTATTTCATTTGCCATTTTTGAGGCATCATTGATTGAATGGTGGGAATTAATGTCGTTTTACTTAGTGGGTGGAAATGAGTGTAAAACTTCAAGTCAGGTCATTGGCTCAGATGAACAAAATGATTAACCCTCATTATGCCAAAAACTATCATTAACAGTTATAACTCTTCTCAGCTTAATTTATTAGCCTGTTCTTGCTGATGATGGCCCTCCACTGTGGTTAATATCGTCCTGTCCCTCTCGAGTTATTAATAACAATTGGTAGGAATATGTCTGGAAAGCAATTTGTTCTCAGTAATTGTGAGGAGTGACTGGGTCTGAAGGAGATGCATGTGATGAAATGCCATTATGCTGTAATGGGTGGGGGGAGAAGTGGCGTGACTCTTTCCTTAATTAATAACATCCTCCAGCATGTCACAAGGAGGGCCGTCTCTTCCACCTCCATCCAGAAACACAGCGATGCCGTCATCGCCGCCACCTGCCCATGTCACAAGGCAGTTGTAAGAAGAGCGCAACAGGCACAGCTACTATGTAACAGAGCAGTGCTTTTTTTGTTTTTTGTTGGGGGGCAGGGGGCATTAAGTAGTGTTGAGTGTAGTTGTGAAATCAATACATTGAGCAAGTGGAGACACGGGCTTATTCCCGCGGAGCGCTAACGAGAGGAGCACCTCTCTGCCAGTGTTGCCGTGGAGAATTCTCTGGGCTTCTAAATTGGAGCTGGAAATTTTGGGGGCTGTATTTTTTCATTTTTAAAGCGATCTGTTGATCTTGGTGCTGGTTAAAGGTAAGATGAGAAGAGCAGAGCTTGTGACCCCCCCCCCCCCGGATGAGCATCTGCGGCTGTCCTCCTGAATGCATGTTCGACAGAAAGAAAATATTAAATGCTGGCCATAGGAGCAAGTTTTACTGGCAAAAAAGCGCCCCCCCCCCTTATTTTCCCTTTCCAAAGCCGTATTTTGTAGGTAGTTTTGGTCTTTCAAAGGCGCATCGTGGTCTGTCTGCATTAAGCGGAGGGTCTGCGGGATGCTGGAATCTGCTCGCGGTGCAGCCGCCTGAGCGTTTTCGCAGCAGCAAACGCATGAGCAAGATAACGCCAACTGGATTTGCCAGAACAAAACAAAAAAGTCTATTCCACAGTGAGTCATTTCTAAAGTTGTTTTTCCTTCGTTTTGAATTTACCTTTCCGCTTTGTATATTTTTGGAAAAAAGCAGCCAGACAGCCCTTTAGAAGAGGAATAATTGTGCTTTTGTCTAGGCTTCTTTCAAAACATTAAGAAATTAATTTGTAATATTATTTTTGCGGTATGGCTTTAGTAGTATGTCAGCCTTTTTGGTTATATTATGAGTGTTCTGGAAAAATACGACACTTTGCTGTTAAAACATTTTGTGCTGGATAAAACACACGATTAATCTTCAGCATTTGGCTATGGAATCATTTTGAATTTTTAATTCTTACTTGAACCATTTTATACTTTGTGTTTTGTTGCCAGAGGTTAATGCTCACATTAGTCACAAATGGGCACCCATTTCACAACTGTTTAAAATAATGTTCTAGTTGCCGCACTTGCGTGTCACTTTGCTAAATAAATAAATGTAAAAATAAGCTTTGGGGTTTTTAGCTGGTTGGTTATGGCCTAATTGAGGCAGCACCTGGATTACCTAGTGGACATCTACCTGCTTCACGAAGCCGGCTTCCTTGTGGTTGGTCCATTAGGCCGTCGCCAAGCATAGGCTCACCTGAAGAGGGGGCTGCACCTCCCCACTAATGGGGAAGAGCCCTTAATCTTAGCTCCATTAGCAGGCCCTGTCATTCAGACACACGGTGTCGGCCTGATTTAAATAAAATGAAATGAAGACAGTTGTTTCTGGTCCCCTGGCTTCTCTCGCCGCCGTAAACATATGCTCTGCGCCTCGCTTCCTTCCATCTTATTTATGGGTTTAATTTGTTGTGTGGGCTGCACTGGAAATTAAATTTAATGCAACCCTCCCAGGGACCCTGTCATATAATAACATGGTAATTCCTGTGTACCCTTTTGAAAAATGAGGAAATTAATTCCTTCTGACGTCTTCTAATTATGCCGGTGTGAACGGAAAATCGGCCCCCCCGCCAGCCCTGCCAGGCTTGCCGTTTGGGGGGGGGGGGGCGAGGTGCTAATGCTGACCAGCACCGCGTTTAATTTGAAACACAAGCAGAAACCTTTTAACACACTGTCCTCACGTCGGTGCACTTCGCACAAATTAATTCTGCGCCTGACTGCCAGCTGGGCACGGAGGGAGTGGGTGAGGTGGGGGGGAGGGGTTTCAGGTGATTGCTAGGTGGAGTGAGAGGTGTTAACCTTTCGGGGGTGCCCACGTGTTCTGCTACGTCTCTCAATGTAGCCGGGGCTGTCCCATGGATGTGAAGGTGAACCGGGTCAGACTGGTCCCTCTGCCTGTCTGGTAGTGGGTTGTTTCATCTTCTCTTTAGTCAGCCGAGATGATCACTGCATTTCAGCATCTCGATTATTTTCGTTAACCTCAGAATTAGGTGTAGTATTTTTACTGTGCTGGACCATAATTAGGATACAGTATATAGCAGGCCTAGGCAGGCTGAAGGGTTGATGCTGGCCCCCACCCCTCCCATAATGTCTGGGCTGACTGGGTGATGCTTTCTTGGTGCATATGCTCCCACTACAGTTTCACATTGCATTATTGCCCTTAGAAGGTAAGAGAAGATGCTGTCTCCCAGTGGAAGACAGTGTCTCAGGATAAGACTGACACGCTCCGATTCGGCTACCAGTCTCATGCCTATGGGCATCGCCTTTCTGCCCAGGCCTATAAGGGACATTAGCATTCCGGGATGAATTGTTTACAATGTTAAGTAATGAGAAGAGGCTAAATGAATGAGAATTATGCTCTTTTATGTTTGTTGCTGTATAGTGCTTGTGAGCTTAGTGTCGGATTGCAGGCAATGCTTCAGTTGGGGTGTAATGTAATGTAGGGTGTAACTCCTTTGAGACATAAGGCCTAGCTTTTTAAAATGTTTTCATAACATTTTCTATGAATGCTACGTCTACAAGAATCTATGAACATGCTCATAATATAACACATTATAGTGCATTTATAGAGCATTATGAAAATGGCTGTAAAGATTTATAAAAAGGCATAACACATTATAGACATGTGAATAATGCATTATAAATGCTCTATGAAGCTTTCATCTATAACGCACTTTAGATGCCTTCATAATGCAGTACAAAGCCTTAATTCTTATACCGACCATTATAATGCATTATGAAGGTATGTACTGTGCATTATAGAGGAGAGCCTCATTGGAGCTTATGAGGTATTATAATCAACACTATAATGACTTATGACTGTCAATAGAAGATGCTGTAATGCTTTATTAATTCTTATACTGACCACAATTGTACATAATTATGAAGGTATCTATAATGCGTTATAGCTTTATATAGCTTTAAGCAAAGTGTTACCATATACTTGACACATTTGTCACACATTTGTCATACTAGAACCTTCACAGACCTCGCATTCTGTAAGCTTCTCCTCTCTGCAAAATGAGTCACACATGACATTAGGATGTTCTTTGTTGCCTGCCTCCTATACCCATCTAGATGTCAGCTGGCACTCATTAATCAGTTTGCAAATATTTGCAATGAAAAAGATTAAATAGTTTGTATTGCAGAAGCTGTGTGTGAAATAATGAATTTATTAAATGAATACCTGTAGTTATAGTGTACAATATGCCTAATCTGTCATTTTTCTCCTGCGTAATTTACACGCTTTATAATGAGATTAATTCAGTCTCTGTGGAGTTGCACAGAAAATGATTTCAATGTTTATATTATATAATAGTATATATAATTGTGTAATAGTTATTTGTCAAATGTTTTGTGTTAAAAAAAAAAAATCAAGCTAGAACATATTATTTTAATAACCGATATTTGACCTTATTTTAAAATGAAGCTAACACTGAGGGACCGTTATCTTACTTAATCTTGCATTGATCACAGCCTTGAGATGTACCAGCACCCGCTCTACACCACGTCTCCCATTACATTCTGCTCCAGACGTGCGTGTCCCGGGGGTGTGCCGCGTACGGGAGAGGCCCTGGGCAGGCTGCTGTCTCCCCCACAGTTCCTGCTGATCACATGGTAGCGTCCATCGCAAACACGGCCTTCGGCCTGCATGCACCCTCCTGCATGGTAGCCATGCGGGGGGACGCAGGGGGGAGGGTGTGATTTTGAGCTATGCCAAGGCTTAAATGGCTGTGGTGTGAAATTAATTCAACAGTCAGTTTGACCGGCGCGTTTGGAGGTCTGTGCTATGTTTGGGCCGTCCGTGGAAGCCGTGTTAACAGCAAGCCCCTTTCCATATGCTACCCATTTAATAGAGCACATTTGTTGCAGATGGCGGAGTGAGCCTGGCGTGCATGGGCCGCTTCTGGCAGGCGCCGGACCTACGAAGACCCGCAGTACAGACTGCGCCGCTGCCCGTGCCAAAGCCCCCCTGTTCGTTTTTACACTGCTCCTGTTGCCCTTGAAGTCTTTCGGCTCCCTCAGTCATACTTTGGTGGGGGTGGTGTTGACCTGGCGAGGGCGAGATCAATGTTGTGGGGGCAGGATTGACTTGGTGTGGGCAGGGCTGATATGATGGGATGTGGTTGATGTGGTGGTGGGGGGTGGATGTGGCAAGGGCAGTGTCAATGTGGTGGCGGCAGAATCGATGTGGGGGAGGGGAGGTTAATGTGGCGGGGGCGGGATCGACAGAGGAGGGTGGGGTCAATATTGGGAGGTGGAGTCAGTGTGTCTGAGTCACTCTTTGCCTGCTTCCCCAGCCTCGGAATCACACCTGGCTCACACAAGAGTTTGTGGGGCCCAGGGGTATGTTTAGGGACGAAGGTAACGATGGTTCGGTCACACTGCTTCCAGGGGGCGTACTGCCAAACCCACAGTACCCTGTCCCAAGTATCCATCCTCTTGTGGATGTGAGCGGGGCCTTCTTGCGCATCTGATAGCATCCCTACTTTTCTGGCTCCCCCCGCTTGCCGGGCCCCACGCCGGCCCAGGAGACCCGTCAAAACAAATACAAACCATGGCATCCCTGTCTGCTCGCCTGATGCTTGTGGGCCGGCAGAGCTGGTGATTATTTCTGTGATCTGGTGTTTATTTTTCATTTTGTATTGTTTTTTTTTGCACCAACAGATTGTTTCCACTGTTGGAGTCCTTTTGAGTTCTGCCCATATGGAGCTTTTGTTCAGCATTTGGCTGGCTGGGTATTCTGTGATGAGTGTGTGTGTGTGTGTGTGTGTGTTTCTGTGTGTGTCTGAGTTCATGTGTTTTTTTTGTAATTATTCCATTGCTGGGACCAGACGTCCCCACAATGTAATTAAAAGCTTGTAACTTTTACCCTGTGGAGACATTTTTTCAGTCCCCACAAGGATAACCTCAATTTTATAAAAATCTGTGAATGCAATCAAAAACTAAAAATTCCAAAAGTCTTGCATTATATTTGGTTTCTTACGGTTAAGGTTAGGGCTGGGTATGGGTTAAGGTAGTCATAGTTGGGATTAGGGTTTCTCCCATAGAAATGAATGAGATATGAATATGAGGACTGTGTGTGTGTGCATGTGCAGTGTGTATATGTGTGTGTGTGTTCATACATGTGTGTGTCTCTGTGAGTTTGCGTGTGTGTGTCTGTGAATTTGTGCATATGTATGTGTGTGTGCGTGTGTATTTGTGAGACAGCAGAGGTAAAGCAGTTGTAAGTCGCTTTCCCCTGGAGCGGTGCGGAGACACGCTTGGCTGGGCCTGCTCTGTTTTGCTGGCGTTTTCCCATGTCGTCGCTGTGACGATGCCTCTTCTCCCACATACGTAGAGAGCGTCTGCTGCCCCTCCCACTCGCGGTGTGAAAGGGTCGTCCCTGGGGCAGCTGCTAAGTGCTGGCCAGCCGGTTTGGTGCTGGGTTCTCAGGCCGGACTCGTTTAAAACACCTTAATACAGAGAGTCGGCCTGGGGGCGTGTCACACAGCCGAATCAGCTTAGAGCTAAATTTCACCATCTTTTAGCACAGTTCGCTAAGGCACTCTGCTTTATTGAAGTCTGAAATGCTCTTTCAGTGTATTTTTGGACACCTTGCAGCTATTTCAACCTCTAGGCAGTAATATTTACAATGACAAATAAATACCTTAATTCCTGTGCATCTCTCTTTCAAATAGCAGGGCGGGGGCGATTAATGTGTCTATGAGATAATGAGCCTCTGTCTCATTCTCTCCGGAGCTAGCCCTAACTTGCATGCTGATTGTGATGTACTGGATTGTGAATGAAAGCAATTTAAATTTTTCTGTTGTCCATGGAGCATGTTTGGGCATCATTTAATGCTATTATGCATTGATGAGACAATGTAAAAGACAATGATTAAAATGAAAAACAGTTGATAGCTTGCCCTAGTGTCTTTTTTCCCTTTGTAACTTAATAAGAATACAGGTCCCTTAATGATAATCTCCTCAGTAGCTGACAGGCAATGCTCTGCAGCGCTTATTGCTGTCTGTACACAGGCCTCTGGATGCTCTTGTCAAACGCCAGCCGGCCTTTCGGGTCTTGGAGGCCTCTCCCCCAGGACCCAGCATGGGCAGGACCCTCCTTAGCACCTCCGCCCTTCACAGGGAACCGGACATACCTGGTGCTCTGCCACACGTTTGAGCAGCTGGTGCCGGTGCCTGTCCGGCCTCACATACGCCTCTGCCATCCGGGAGTAGCTGCCCATCACTTACAAGCCAATCCATGCATGTACATTTGGAGGCACTGGCGGGAACAGTGTGCTGTTTTGTGGCTGTATGTGATCGAAATAGGAATCTTAATCAGTAACCGTGGGGGGGTTCCAACAAGTAGAAATGCTGATCACGGTTTGCATCCCAAACGACCTTCCACCAGGCTAAATGTTACATCGCGATAGCTGGTGTTTAATCCCAGGCAGTTGCAAATTTCATTCAGCTTAACGCATCGTCTTTTACGGCGCTGGGTTTGTTAAGCGGGATGCGTGTCATTCTTAGTTAGCGGCTTCTGTCAGAACTGCGTGGAGAAAGGGGGAATTATTATGCTCCGTGCATGGCTTTGCTTCACATTTCAGCTAGCCATGCCTTTGTCTCACTGTAAAGTATCTCCTAACAGTGGGTGACATTTCACAGCGTGAGCTAACAGGAAGGGCCAATTCAAGCCAGCAGCTGTTTGTGAACAAGATGGAGACTTCAGGTCTTAAATACTTATCGGCTACATTCTACGATGTACCTGTTGATGTATAACCGTGACGACATTACTATTTACAAAAAATGCTGTCAGACTAAGAGGCTATAAAGCTGTTTAAAAGTATAACTGCTTAAAACTTTTAAAACTTAACAGCCCTAAGTTATGTGTCAGCCTGAAGATAAGCTAACTCAGTGCTCACACAGTTTGTGGGGAAACGAGGCCAAATCACTTCGGT
This sequence comes from Mormyrus iriodes, assembly GCA_011763525.2. Classification (NCBI taxonomy): domain Eukaryota; kingdom Metazoa; phylum Chordata; class Actinopteri; order Osteoglossiformes; family Mormyridae; genus Mormyrus; species Mormyrus iriodes. The sequence continues at coordinate 24,569,266 of JAAGVU020000008.1, read as the reverse complement.
AAATAAGTTGCGTTACTCAGTAAATGTATTTGTTTAGCTGATATGTTTCTCCAGAGCAAATTACAGTTTTATTGCATCTGTTTATTTTCTTTACAGGCCCTCTTTTTAAGCAATTTGACCAAGCTGTTTAACTACTTACACAGATGGGTATTTCATTAAAACAACAGCAATTAAGTATCTTGCTCACGGTTGTGGCAGCAGGGATTCCTTCACTGACTTGAACCTGTAAATGGTGCATCACCCTTCCTATTTCCTGCCTACTAGCTGCTTACTGCTCTCACCCAAATACATAAATAAAGCAATACTTGTGCATAGTGAATTAAATCTGAGATGTGAGTGTGTAGTTTTCAGCAGAAGGTTCACTGCACACAAGGTGCAGAAGCCCTTAAGGCTGACTCTCCTTTGCAAAAAGTGCAGATCTGTCAGCGTGACAGGCAGAATGGGCTGGTCCCATGACAATTTCAAGGAGTATCTTGTCAGATTGAGACATCTTTGTTTTCCACTGTATATTACATTATAATATATTTCTGTTGAGGCAGCTCTGCATAATAAATATCATTTAATCATTTAGTTTTAAATAGTTAAAATATGCAGAAATATCTTATGATGACTTATAAAGTAGTTCAATTCCAGCACCTACACAGAATCAACATAATATACAAGTAATATCATTCCTTGTTTTTAGTGGTGGTGTGAGGCATTTTTCAAATGAATAGTAACACCCTGGGTTTTCTTGTGTTTATGTTGCATGCAGCACATGTAGCATTAGTGTCTAAACAGACAAAACGAGAGAGCTTGGCTAGCACACGTCATCTTGCAGTTACACCGAAGGATCAGAATGAGTGATTTTATGCTGGAGCAAGAAAGCTTATACTGTAAGTTACTGTAATCTACTCTTTTCATAGATTGCTTCTGATTGGAAGAATAGAAAGGTGATGCACCTATCAGGTGCAACGATTTGACGAGAAGCCCATCTGATTAGCACTGTAATTAATGTGACTGAGGACTTGTGCTTGACCTGTACGGAGAGTGCAATCAGATGCAGTGCCTGATGTGGCCTTCCCTTCCCCGTCTTGTGTGAACACGACAAAGCAGTTATGTTTACAGTAGTAGCATAAAAAGCTGCCTGTTATGATAAACAGAACATGCCCAGACAGGAGATATAAACATGAAATATGAAGCAGTTTGTGGTTCATCTTTATGAATGCAGAGTGCCATATCTGTTTTTCTTATCTATAAAGCTGAGCCCATTGAAGCTGTCAGCTGCAGGTCCTGGCACGGGCTCGGCGTTCTCCAGGCGGGGAGTGGAAATGTCCCGTCCTTCACGCCGCCCGATGACACAGGAGAGGAGCTTTCAGCTTAGTGCTCCTTGAGCCGGCACTTCAAAAGCCTTGTAGGGACGTATCAGCAGAGTCTGGTGGACTTCAGAAGGACTAAAGGTGCTGTGGGGCGAACACGTGTATTCCAGCAGCCGGGCTGTAGCATTGAGACTGCTGCATTTGATGTATTATTGCGAATTCTCAATGGAAGCTGGAATGTTTTGATTCTGGATTTACTCTGTTACTGAAAAGACCGAAGAATAAGACCATGATCTGGGCAGGAAGCAGATTCTCATTATCATGAATCGGCTGGTTGAGATTCTGAACCAGCCTCAGTTGTTGTGGCAGGGGTAAAAACAAAAATTATTAGAGGTCCAAACAAATTGCTACAAGAAAGACAGGACCTTCACTTGTTTCCTCTCCTGCATTTGAAAAGGAGTACGATCGTCTCTGTTCAAAACTTTCGTGACTCATCTGCTTGTATGATCTTCCATAATTACATCCCCTGTGACTTCAAAGATATGCCTTACAAAATACACTGAGACTTTAAATATGAAAACGTCAAACAATTTCGAGGGGGAAAAAAAAACATTTGATATTAGATTTAAGTCATTATTTTTAAGACTGCTTTAAATTAAGTTTGTGTAAAAACTCTCCCTCCCTTTTTACACTGGGCTGGAGGATGAGTTTATGAAGCCCTGCTGGATTATTCTCAGTGTGCTGTTTTTACCATTCGCCTTCTCTGAATGAGCATTTCCTTTGACTGTATCCACCTGCGGAGAGAGGACAGGTCTGGCACCACTGGCTCTGTCTATTTGGCGATAACTGGCTCAGGAGAAGGTGTTGGGGGAGATGAGTGAAGGCGAAATGTCATAAATCCACTGAAAGACTCTTACTGTCCCACATCTTAAAAACACACTCGGACAAACACTGTAAAAATACACTGACCTTTAACTACTATAAAAGGCGGTTTCATAACAATTTCTCTTTGTTCTTGGCCGGAGTCATTACTCAGTGAGAATACTGCTATTAATCTAAGTAAATGCATCATTACAACCCTAATCCACATGCCTCTGTCAATGACTTTTTTAATTAAATGGGAAGCAATTTGGGGGGGGGGGGGTCACTCACGGGCCCAGGGGATTGGAGGAGGGAGGAAGACCCAAGCAGCCTGTGACCTGGGTGTTGGCCTCTCTGATTGGCCAGGGCTGGACTGGGGGGTAATGAGGAAATGAGAGAAAATGAATTAGCCAAGGACATCGCGTGTGTGAACGTCTCTTCAGCATAACATCGTCTTGCTTTACCATCAGACTGGTTTTATTAACAAAGCCTCACATTACGAGGGATCCATGCGTCCACTTCACACTGTGTGGAGGGATTTACCCCTCAGAGCACCATCAGCCCCTCGGAGAAAGAAGCACAAATATGTGTGTTTCCTTTTGGTTCTGCTCCTCACTCAGTGGTCTGGGTCCTGACGTTAGGGGCCTCTGCTAGGTCCCTTGGCCCCTTTAGTGCTTTCACTTTCTGTATGATGATACCCATTTCATGGAGGGTAACAGAAACTGAACGATGTTCAAAGAAAAAGAAATAAAAGCATAACACTTTAAAATAATTCAACATTCAACCATTGTATTATAAATTATATAAGTGGCCCTTCAGGATAGGCTCCGCCCCCATATCCCTACCTTGGATAGGATATGTGGTTACAGAAAATGGACAGATGGCTAGATGGATACAATAAGTTTTTCTTGCATTAAACAAAATTAAACAGATTTAATACATGTATATAGTAAAACTGTTAGACTTTATTATGAAATGCAAGCATTTTGCATCAGTGTTTGCATACTGTTTTGGCATTAACGGATCTTTTTCCTGCTTTCTTGTTTTCTTTTGAATGAAATAGCAGAAGTTGGTGCTGTGCTGGTGTGGATGAATATACGGGGGAGATTTTCACAGGCGTGTCAGGGCCCCCCCTCCTGCCGTACACTCACTGGATGACCCATCCCCCCACGTCCAGCGCTGTTTTTTGATGTGGAGAAGGTGTATAAACCAAAGACTGCTAATTATAGTCGGCCTGCGAGAAAAAGATGAATGAAGCGCGTAGTGGGTTGACCGGGTGCGGGGCCCCCTTCACCTGCCCCCGCTCTCCCCGGTGAAAAGGTGTAGGCCTCTGTTTGGTGAATCCCGCTCAGCTTCACCCACACTAAATGACATGCGTCTGTCGGCTGTTAAAACACTAGCCACAGAAGCCTGTAACCGGGATGCCTGTCACCAGCTCACGGCTGATGGATGCGTTTAAAAGCCAAATATATATTTGGTAATTGAAGGCTTTCTTTGTGTTATCACAGGGAGTGATTTCATACCTGCTGATTTATATGGCATATGTTGTTTGCTGTCCATTCATATTTCTCATTGATGTTTCATTTCAAGTTCAAGTTTTGCCATGTGGATTTATGTGCACGGATATTCTTTTGTTTATCGTCAGATGTTTCAAGAGCTTTTGTTTGATCTGTACTGATTGCCGAGCGTTGATTTAAAAGACCGTTTTTAACCTGATCCATACAGAGCTGATGGCCTCTCACAGTCCGAACGTCGTTCTTCTGCAACACAAACTTCTCACCGTGTGAATGGCCTCTGCCTAATTCGGCTTGGCGGTTATTTGAGCGGCGAGAGGCGGCTGAAAAAAAGGAGAAGAAAGGGCATTTTTTTTTAAAGAACCAGACAGTTGTCTTCATCCGCACCCCTTTCAACAAATCAGCAGTCTATCAAGGACTTTCTCTGCAGACAATCCGACATGGGCCCGTGTGACGGCACAGACCGGTCATTATGGTGCCTGGCCTTGCCTCCTTTATTTTTCAAGTCGGCGACAATAGGTTGTTGATTGTGTGGTCAACAACAGAACAATTGCTGCCTCTGTTTTGGTGGTAGGGCAGAATTTTAATGTCCGCTGCCTGATAATGGACTCTTTATGGTTATTCTTGGAATGGGCCTTTGGGTTAGGAGTAGCTGCTGTCGCTACGCCATTATTTTCTACATTTTTTATTAGCTCATCATGTTGCCTGTATGGAAAAAAAAAATCATAGCTAATTAATCCGAGGGGGCTCCACGGCCAGCCGTCTTACTTATGAGTTAAAAGGTGGCACTTGATAGGCTAATAATATAAAGAAAGGTGGTAAAAAGAAGGATTAAAGCTGTTGCCGTAGTAACTCCAACTTCCATCAGCAAGGGAACAATGGACTTGTGTTCTTCCACCACCTTGGCTTAAAAAATAGAAAGAGAGAGAGAGGGGGGAGAGAATTTTCTGAAAGTACAGGACCCTATTTAACAACAAAGTGGAATCCCGGCCTAATAGGCTGTGGTGTGAGCTGTTGGGCCAGGCCGCTGGGGGAAAGCCGAGATGAAATGTTGGCCCCTAATCCAAGGACGGGGAAGCTTGTTGTGCACGTCTACAATAGCAGCTTGTTTTGCGCCTCCAGTTGTCCCCCACAGTCAAGCCGGTGGCCGGGCTGAATACCTGCAGCTCAGCCATCTGAAGCACACAGAGCCGGGTGGAGGGCGGCCTGGGGGGCAGAAAGGCAAGCAGGGAACTAGCTGCTAAACGGAGGTAAATGGCCCCAAACCCGCTTTGTCGTAGAGAGAGAAAAAATGATTTATTCCAGGGATTTGGAAAAAATAATAGTTCTGCCAAAGAAAGAGGTCAGTTCAGTGTTAGGTGCCGTGATTTGGCACAGGGTGCTCATGGGGCACAGGCAGGAGAGCACAGGGAGCCACTGTGTTTGTGTTTCTGCTGACACTGAGCACAGGTCAGGGGGCATGACAGGCGGGAGAGGAGAGCGTCGCCGTCCACATCCTGGGCCGCGCTTCGCTTCCGCTGTCTTTCTCCCGACCTCTGTTAATGGGGGGATTCCTTTGTATATGTAAAAGGTTAAAAGAATTCATTAAAAAAAGGGAAGTAGATTTTATTTAATTAAAAAAGTCAGTTTCCGAGAGGTCTGACCATGTAAACCTCTGCAGATTGTTATGATCCATGGTCTACAGCCAAACACATTTCCCTGCTTATGTTCTTTGTCCCTTTAGTAGAACTGGAATATGTGCAGCAACATTAGGGTAATTTATGGCGGGGGCCATGGGGGGGGCATGGCGGGAGCGGCGCAGGTTAATGAATTGGCAGTACTAATTAACTGCTATTGAGAGCCACATATTAATCTGGTGCCTTGCAGAATGGGTGGAGGCCAGAAGAGGCAGGGAGGATGAAGGGCAGTATTAATGCTGTGAAGGGCAGTATTAATGCTGCCCCATCCCTCTGCTATGCACCATCCTACTAGAGCAGGGGTGGGCAATCTTATCCGCAAAGGGACAGTGTGTATGCAGGTTTTTGGGATAACCTTTAGGTCAGCTGTTCAAACCCAGGTGTGAGGACTCTTCAGCCAATCAGTCCTCTAATTAGTAATATAAGTAAGGAGTTGCAGTGAAAACCTACATACACAGCAGCCCTTTCAAGATAAGATTGCCCACCCCTGTACAAGAGGCAGTCTAAGTCTTGTGGCACACTCAGGCACCGCTCTGGACACTTACATGCCGCCCGGGCTGAACAGCAAGGTGGCGGTTCGGAGCAGAGTCTGTCTGACAGGGTTTAAATGGCCCAGGCGAGCAGCCAGGCTTTAACACATAGGCACATGGATTCTCAGCGCTCTGGTGTGCAGAGTGTGATGTGTTCTGAGCAGCACATGGCACATCTCGCAGGTGTGCCTTCAGACACAGGCAGCTGTGTGGGGATGCCGGCAAACACAGCCAGTGCTAGCGTGGGTACCCGATCTCACAAATCCACTCTCCCTCTCCTACCCTGTGAGCCCTTTCATTTTGACATTCTGCTATCCCTCTGAGCCATGCCGGTTCAATTAGATCTCACTTCGAACCAGCCATAATATTAGCTTTGCCAATAAGGTTTCAGCCCCCAGGAATCGGGTTGGCTCTGATTCCCGCCATCCGAGCTGAATCTGATTGGGGGTGCCTGTGAATCACGGACGTTCGCCGCATATTCAAGTCGGCAGGCATGCGGGGCCGGTGACAGGTTTGCAGGGTACAGCAGCAGGATACGGCTGCCAGTTTGGTAGCAAAAGGCCGACTTGTACCACTGGCTGGATATAATAGCAGCTGCTTAGTGTGAGCTTAATTAATAATTACGCAGACTCGTCACGACCTGCCACGAGCGTTTCCATAAAATTCTGGGCTGCGTTGGCATGAAGGCGGTCAGAAGCATCTTGCCGCAGGGTGACGCTGAGCTCTCCTCAGAAAGCAGCTCCCCGTGCCAACAGGGACTGCCGCTCTTTCCCTGTGCTCCCCCACTCCCATGGGAATATTCACAGGGCACCGCTTTCGTTGCCGGGCTCAGTTAACATCAGTGCTACCATCATGCTCGGCTGATCTATAGGTGCTAAGCAAGCTTTCAGGGGGTTCCTGGGAAAAGCAGCTTGAATATCTCCTCCAGGCTTCCATTCATTTTCCCGCTACAGCTGATGTGTGTTATGTGACCTAAGTGGTGCTGTATCCATCCATCCATCCATCCATCCATCCATCCATTTATCCATCCATCCATCCATCCATAACTGCTTATCCAAGTGGAAGTGGGCCTGCATATTATAGGAAGCGTAGGATATAAGGCAGAGAAAACCCCAGATGGGATGTTAGTCCCTCACAGGACACACACACACACATTCTCGCTTTCTTACATACACACTAATGACAATTTAGAGACGCTGATTACCTAACCCCCGTGCTGCTGGAGTGCGGGGGGAAGCAGGGGACCCAGAGGGAGCCCGTGGAGCACGGGGAGACCGTGCACACTCACAGGGCCGTGCTGGGAGTTGATCCCCATCCCAGGAGATGTTGATGTCTCAGTTCACTATATTAAATTCACTGGCCCTGTTTTACATTTGAGTTACATATCTCACCTGAATAGTTTTCATAATCATCCAGAAGTTATGGGGGTGAGAAATTCTTTGGATAAAAGCATCTACTGAAGTAAAAAAAAATACACTATAAAATGTTAATTGCAAAAATAATGTTGTATCAGTGGAAGTGATAAAAGTAGAACAGACATTGTTCCTCTTGCAGAGTCTAATGCAATGTGAGGGTTTTCCTTGCCTACGTTGTGTCAACCGTAAGGGCTGTAAGCAAAATATTTACATTATATCTGTCTCAGCTTTATGATGTTGAAACAATGAATGAATTAATGGAGAGGAAACTTCTGGAGTCACTGTGATTCCATATCATTACAGTTCAATGTGCCCTTTGTTTTCATTTGAACATTTACCTTTATGTTAAATAATGCATTTGTTGATAAAAGCTGTGAGGATGTCAGGTTGAGTCATATTTATATGCTAGTTTTGCTCGAGAGGGTGCAGATCAAGTCAATGTTACGTCACCCAGTGAGAACCGCAGAAGCAAAGCAGACCGGCTTTAGCCTAAGGCAATGAGGCAGTGGGGAGTGGACCTCTCACAGAAGATCAGGGTTTGGGGGCATTTTCTGCTGTTTTCTGATCATCTAACTTAACCGCTATAAAGGAGTCAGTATGACGTTCATCTCGGATCACCTCCTCAAACAGCTGTCACCTTGTCAGAGCTTCAGCTTTGCAGGATAAAACCGCCCCACAGCAGTATCCGGCGTGAAGGGTCCGAAGTGATCACTCTGTTTGTACTGTGTTAATAATCGGGTGGGATCATTGTTACTCTGATTCAGTGTGAGCAGGTTTTAAAATGGGAAAACCTTGCTTCTGGCCCTCTGCCATAAAACATCTAATGATACAGAAGGTAGTCTTTCTTTTTATTTGTAACTTATTTCATGGTACTGTGGCCCAGTACTGTAAAAGTGATATAGATGGATGCTTTCTTTTATTTTGATAGAAAGTAGAATCAGATCAGTCACTTGCATGAACCATTGTGTGACATTTTAGAGGGCATTGCAGATGGTTTCACTCCAGCTTCCAGGGCAGCGCTCCTGCATTTGTTTCATGGTGGAGCTCAGCACTCAGGCAGATGACGTTTTCGTGCCCTCTTACTCCGTGAGCATAGCTACAAAAACACGGTTGCGTTGCCTCATACCGCCTGTTAGGTTAAGGGAGCAAGGGCCCCTGTGCTTGTGTAACACTTAGTGAATTCAGGCCAGTGGGTGGCACAGTAGTTAAGAAATTATAAACTGCCCCCCATGTAAGTTACTCTGCTATGTTAAGAGTAATACTACTAATACTACTGCTATTACTACTGTTTCTACTACTACTGATAATAATAACAATCATACTATTCAGAATATTATAATCCATCCATCCTCTTTCTACCCTCCATCATCTTCCAACTATATATCCTTGTCAAGCTTTTGGGGCCTGTATCCAATACCCTATGGGGCTTCTTTTCTATACCCTACAGCGCCTATACCAAATGGGGCCTGTATACTATGGTGCCTATATCCTAGATCCTATGGTGCCTATACCCTATGGGGCCTATATCCTAGATCCTATGGTGCCTATACCCTATGGGGCCTATACCCTCTAACCTATGGGGCCTATATGCTAGATCCTATGGTGCCTATACCCTATGGGGCCTATATCCTATGGGGCCTATATGCTATACTCTAGGTGTGTTAAATGAGAGGAATCCCAAAAGTGTGCATGGCTGAGGCTCTCCAGGACTGGAGTTGGAGAACCCTGTTGTATAATAATAATAGATACTTTATTGATCCCTGTGGAGAAATTTTCTTTAAGCCTCCCCCAACTTGCTCTCTGTAGGTAAGAGCAAGCTGGTTGTGACGGGCAGCTACCTGTTGTGGTACCCTGAGAGCTGGGGGTTAAGGAGCTTGCTCAAGAGCCCACAGACATGTTGAGAGCAGGCTTGAACTAGTAACCTTCTGATCACAAACACAGAGGTTTAGCCCACTAAACCACAGGTCACATCCTGAATGAAATGCTAGTCCATTGCAGGGGGTAAACAACAACAAAAACAACAACAATAATCCATCCATCCATCCATCCATTTTCCAGAACTGCTTATTCCATTTCGGGTTACGGGGGGTCCGGAGCCCATCCCGGAGGCTGCAGGCACAAGGCAGGGAACAACCCAGGATGGGGCGCCAATCCATCGCTGGGCACACTCACACACCATTCACACACACATTCACACCTATGGGCAATTTGGCAACTCCAATTAACCTCAGCACGTTTTTGGACTGTGGGGGGAAACCGGA
>JAAGVU020000008.1:24532084-24553232 GCA_011763525.2 Mormyrus iriodes | reverse complement strand
GGGCGTGCGCATTTACGTCTTGTGTGTAGCAAGCAGGTCCACGGGGGGGGGGGCGGGGGGCGGGCGGGGGGGGGGGGGGGGGGGGGGGGGGGAAACAGGATAGCCCCGCACACATGGCCCCAGTCATGGGACCTTCAGGGCCACCAGTGCTGGGCCCTCTAATGCTCTCCAATTAAACAGAAGTTGTTGCATGATGAAACTTTATCAGCAGCAAATCACGGGTCAGAGCATTCCAGGCTGTATGACTGCGTGCTCAAAGCCCTAAAAATACAGGGGCGGCCATTCTGCCAGCTGACTGTCTCCCCTCTGCCTCCCGGTGCGATTGCGGCTCTCTGTCTGCGTCTGTCATCGATCGGCCGCTCCGTCACCCACGCGTCAGCGTCGTACAACAAGTGTGATCCCTAGCGCCTCATCTGGCAGGCCTGGCAGGCTCCTACTCCAGCATCTGCCTAGCAAACACAAATTCTCCTTTTAGACTCCCTTCCCAGAAAAACAGACCTAATTATTAATAAGATTTTCCATCAGCTTCTCAATCTGACTAAAAGTTTAACACGTATGAAATGTTGCTGAAAAACAATGGCGTCCGGTATATCTGACGTGATGCTGCCATCTCTTACGCCGCTGGCTGTTCGTCACGGCGGGTCAGTGGGTGTGAAAGTCACTGCCCCTCCTGCAGGTGGCAGCACTCGGTTACCGTGACATGTGTCGCTTGAATCAACGCACTGAAGCAGGTAATCATGTGACTTGAGGGGCCTCTCATTCAAGCACAGGGCTTCATCTTTTGTGGTGTGGGGGTGTTGCTTCATGATTCCAACTGAGCTATGCTGTCTTTTCATCTGTGTGCCCAGCCAGTGTTACCCCCCCCCCACCTCAGCACTTCTGATAAATTATTGACTCAGACTGACACATATAGTTGGGGAGGATTCCTCAGGCCTGTCGAGTCTCCCTGCATTGCCACAGTAAACATGTCACCGGTCCTCACTGTCACTCCCCTTTGGACCCCCCTCCGCTGAATACACAGTAACTCGCACCGGTGATGAAGGATATTTCAGGCCAAAATAGTGCTGCTCCATTTACCATCTGGGGCCAAAGGAGTGCCCCCTGTCCCTCGTGTTCGGCTGGATCCGGCCGCTTGGTCCCAAGACCCAGACGCAAGTTCCTTGCCAATGCTCTGTCACGGTCGCGCTTGGCCTGCAGAGCCCCTATCTTCACCCTGAATTTTGATTTTTCAATTAGCGCTCGATTTCCAGATCATTTTCTGTTTAATGTAATTACAGGAAGCGATTTATTGGCTGATTAAAATTGAGGGCTCTGTCTCGCTTTAGAAAACAGCCACGCATGCAGAAAAGGCCCTGGGTCCCTACTTTCCACGTACTGACAGGCTGGTGCTGTTTGCACAGCTGCACTCACCTCTGACATTAACTTGCCATTGTCCATTTGTTCGCATCACGGTGAAAATCCCAATGCATAATGGCAGGCGGCCGCGTAACGGCATGGGGGGGTGTAACGGTGCGGGGCTGCGTAACAGCAGGGGGTGTGTAACGGCGTGAGCTACGTAACAACAGGGGGCCGTGTAACAGCAGGGGGTCGTGTAATGGCATGGGAGCCGCGATACGTCATGGGGCCATGTAACGGTGCAGGGCTGCGTAATGGCGAGGGGCTGTGCCCAGTGTGAGTGAGGGCTGGTGTACGCCAATCTGCTGCCACAGCAGAAGGCAGCAAGGTGCACCTGCGTCAAACCCAGATAAAACACACGGCTGCGCTGTAAGCCCCATGTTAGTGTAAAGCTGGCTGCGCAGACACGTGGTGAGGCTTCAGAGGGACTCGCTCATCTGGGGGGTATAGAGGGGAGGGTCCTGCCAGCGTTCCCTCTGGGCTGAAGATATGCGGGTTCTCCCGCACACGCAGACAGATTAACTCATGGTTTGGTGTTAAAATAATCTCTCTTGGTGTCAAATTTGCTTTCACCCTCTGGTGAACCCCATGCCGCAAACTTGGCAGAACGTCAGGCTTGGAAAAGTTTGGAGTGCCTTGGGCCTGTTCCATTACCCATTACCCGGCTCGCCCTGCCGCCCCCCCCCAGCCGGCTGGGAAAAGGCGACATTGTGCCACAGAGTATGACCAGCCTCATCAGATCTGCACCCCCTAAAATGTGCTGCTGACTCACAAAGCCAACGAGGGTTCCGCTCAGTGTGGACCTCCCGAGACTTTCTGACGGAAACCTGATCCATAGTAATGGAAGATCCACTTGGCTGGGGTCCAGGGTCATGTGTAACATTTTTATTGTGAGATGTTCATCACAGAGAAAAAAAAATCGCAGAACCAAGATAGAAAAAGGACATTAGGCAGAGTTTTTGCAAAGCGGCATAATACACTTATTATCCCGAGTTCCTAATTAGATTAGTTGACTCAGTATTAATTCCTTTCACTGCAGGACGTGACCCAGGAACATCCTTATTAAGTCCAAGAAGAAGGGGAATTAGGAGAATTAGCTATAAATCCTGTGCAAACATAAAAGCACAATTTCAAGTGAAATTTGGAAAGTGTAAGTTGAAACTTGATGCCATTCCACCTGACAGAGCAAGTACGATCCTCTCCACACCTAAATGAGACAACAGATTGATCTCAGATTGATCTCTGCTGCTTTTGGAGTCTCCAGCTCTTTGTGCCATTTCTCTCATGCTCAGTTGCAAAATGTGGAATTTGGAGTGACTCTGCTGTAATTTATGGCACTACACTGCATGGGAGTTGATAGATTTTCACCATATTTTGGTTTAAGAAATTACTGTGTGATGTAAGAGCAAAATATCTGTGATTAACTTCCAGGGAATTATTTCAAAATTCATACCATGATGGAATCTGCTTAATAATCTGCTTAATAATCCTATGGAATTTTTCCTTATCAGCTGAAATGGTGTGTTGCGACATTTAAATCTCATTTTAAACTGCCTTTCAATTATCTATGGGCTTTGTAATTAAAGAGAATCCTCATACGGAGCTTGTATGAGGTTCCAGTGAGGGTGACGGTACCTCACGTTCCCTCACGTTCCCTCATGAATATGGGCTGTGAATCAGGGGAATTTGTGGGAATTTGCAGATCCAGTCACGGCACACCTTTGCAGCAAGACAGAGACCATGGCGTCCATCTGATTCCCGTTAGCCTGAACACCAAAAGACTTTTCTGAAGACACTTACATGGATTTAAACTGTATTAAACTTTTAGTAAAATATATGGCTGGATACTGAACTGAAGGAATACAAAGTTTATTTCTTGTAAAATAAGTTGAAGAGTAGCCCCTAGGACTGTGAGCAGTGCCGTTTGGGTCAGGCACTGGTTCAGGGTCACACGCGTGGTGCAGTCACTGAATTCTGTGTCCTTCCTTGCAGCAGAGTAATGTCTTCCAAGCAAGCCACCTCTCCGTTTGCCGACGGAGAGGACGCTAGGAGCCAGGAGCTCCTGCTGTGGGACAGGGAGGAGAGTGTGGAGCCCCACAGTGCCCCGCCGATGCCCCTGCACGGCCTGCACAGCAAGGCCCACCCCGACGAGCAGCCAGCCATCAGCAGCGTGCCCCCCGATTGCGACTGGAACAGCATGATGGCAGCCCAGCAGCGCATGGTGAGGGGGGCTGTGGGCCTGCATGTCGCACACACACACACACACACATGCACGCACACACACACACACGCACACACACACGCGCACACACACACACACACACACGCACACACACACACACACACACACACACAGACAGACAGACCTGTACTCATATCTTTGTGGGGATCATCCATTCATTTCTGTGGGTAAATCCCTAATCCCAGCAATGACAACCTTAACCCCTACCTAGACCTAACCTTAACCATTAGTGACCAAACTAAATACAAGACTTTTGGCATTTTTAGTTTTTTGATTGCAGACACATATTTTTCTAAAATTGAGTTTCCCCTTTTTAATCACCAAAAAAAGTCGTCCCCACAATTCCAAAATAGCAGGTTTTTCTCACATTATGAATACACACACACACACAGACACACAGACACACAGACACAGACACACTCCTCACTGGCCCCCCACTGTAGAACACACCCCAACCCCATCCCGGAGATTCCTATAGGCCAGACGCCAATAAGCTGAGGCTCTGCCATAGCAGATCATTGTTTACTAAAGGTTCAGGGAATATTCTAGAAACCCTGCTATCCACTGCCCCTCACAACCCTCCCCGGTGACCCTCTTCGCGCAGCCAGACTGCGGAGCATGACGCAGCTGAGGTCCTTCTATAAATAGCTGAGAGGGAATACACCACCACCCACCACAGGGAGCATGGGAATGGCGTCACGGCACAGCCCAGTGTGATCGGAAGTTACCCATGGGCACGTGTAAAGTTCTCGCCGTGCCTTAGGAATGCAGTGGATTAGCTGAGCTAAATGGGGCAGGGCCAGGCAGCCTGGGTTACGCTTCACAGTGTGGGGACCTTCTGATGTCCAGCATGCATAGCAGCATCGGGGCTGGTCAAGTGGATGCATGTAAAGGCCCACAGTGGAGATACCAGTGAACAAAGCACCAATAAGAGAGAGCCAGCGAAGTACAGGAAGCCAATGTCCCGCCCTCATTGCCTAACTGGAATTTAAACACATTTTAGAAACACAATTTACATGAATCAGTATTGATACAGGTGCTGAAATTAGTGGAAGGTCATTTTCTGAGCTGCTTACTCTTCTGCACTGTGGTTAGATTTCTCCATTTCTCCATTCAGGTTAAACTCAGCTCTGTGCTTTTTCTGTGTGGCCTTTGCAGGGTCTCCCTGGGATGTGCAGATTTTCTCCTGCAGTTCAGAGACATGCGGTTGGGCTCACTGGTGTCTCTAAATTGCCCCCAGTGTACGACTGTGTGTGCGTATATATGTCCTATGGTGGGCTGGCCTCCCAGCCATGGTGAGCCTCAGCCTTGTACCCTTTGCTGCCAAGGATAGGCTCCAGGCCCCCCCATGACCCGGACTGGAATAAGTGCTTAGAAGATGGAAAATATATTTTCTTCCTTGTCCTTCTGCTGGTACACACAGTATGAGCAGTCTGATACCTTAGTTTGCATCTTACTTTAACTTTTTATTCGGGTGACTCGAAGCTCATGGAGTCTTCACCTGAGGGAGAGCTGCAGGAATGTTGGTTTATCCATTAGAAATGTAACTGATTTATGCTTACGGCTTCGCTGCACTTTACATCAGAGAACGATGCGAGAAATAAAGGACCACAGAGCAAATCAGTAGAGAGACAGGGCTTGCGAGGGGGCCACGGGCATAGTGTCGGCTGGGGGCAGGTTTGACTGCTGGAGTCACCAGAAGACAGTGTCGATGTCTAAGAAGTGTCATCTGAGAAGGTGTTTAGGCAGGGTCAGCTGGTGCAGAGGCTCTTTGACGTACGTATGCGCAGATGGCATATCAGAAATAGGCCGCCACCCCATAGCCGCGTAGTCTGTTTTTGTGGAGAGTGCCAGGCCCCAATGGCCACTCCCAGAACAACCACATCGCTAGGGCCCGGCCACACAGGCTGAGCCAGAGCTGGTCTTAGTGGGTAATGGATCAGCACATCGGTGATGCGCGCGTCTCCTTCATGGCTTATGCAATGTACAGCCAGTACCAGTTGAAGCCCATGTGTTTGCCAAGTCACTGCCTTTCAGAAGGTGGTGCCCTAGGGGGCCGTCTGTGTCATGTCATGGATTGTTGCCGGTTAGGCCATGAACTTTTGGGATAGAACCACTAAAAAATCTGCATCAACTCCAACGCTTTGAGTTCAGGCAACTCGCATGAAGGGGTCACTTCTCCAGCCAATCAGGCAGACCCTCATTTCCATAGCGAAAATCTACCCTCCCTACATCTCACTAAATGACCGGCTTGTTCCAGGCCTGGGATTGATTTCTGGTTGTGGATCAGGGTTGGCTGCCAGCCATGGAACAGGTTGCAGGGCGAGGGCGCCATCCAAGGTAAACAGTCACCCGCACAAACATGGGACAGAGTCTGGAAAATTGGGATCACAGAGACGGTCGGGGGAGACCTTTATCCTGCTCAGTGTTAGATATGGGAACAAGCAGTCACAGGAATCATCATTCTGTAGACCAGTCATTGTTTCTGTCCTCACACTTCATGTGCCGTGCCTCATACTTGAGGCACGAAGTACAGTGCACACAAAACAGCCCCCCCCATCACAACGATGTTGTTTCAGAATGTGACCCCTCCCCACTCTCATACCATACCTAATTTGCCAGGACATTTGGTTTGGCATTGAAATGAAATTGCATGGCTGCCAGGATCCGATGGTTTAATCTCAGTCTCCCTGTGCCAAAGAATACTGATTGAATTGCACCGTAGCAATTGGACCATTAATTCGGGTCAAGTGACCTGCGATGAGAGGGCGACCTGGCTGAACATGGAATAAGAGTGACGGACGGTAAATCCATCTCCCCGCCCCTCCCGGCTTGTCTTCCCCTGCAGGAATCCGACAGCAATAAAGTGTGCTCCCTCTACTCGCTCCGGAATAACTCTACCTCCCCGCACAAGCCTGAGGAGGGAGCCCGGGATCGCGGCGAGTTCCTGGGGGGCTCTGCCTTCGGCACCCCCGAGCGTCGCAAGGGAAGCCTGGCCGACGTGGTGGATACGCTGAAGCAGAAGAAGCTGGAGGAGATGACGAAGAGCGAGCAGGACGGTACGGGTTCCCGCGTTACACGCTGCAGAGCTGCGTCAGAAACACTGCCCCCTGCTGGTGTGTGCCTGAAACTAACACATAGAACGAGTTCCTGGTGGGAGGTTGGTTGTGGCTCACGCTATGCTGCGAAGCTATTTTGCTCATCTTTCCCTAGTGTGCTGGAGTCCCCCGTTTCACACTTTTAGAGGCCTTAGGTAGGGCGCAAAAATAAATCCTAGGCAGGAGCTCATGTGGAATGCTTTCAGCTGTTTTCTTAGAAAAGTTACAGGTGGAGGTTTATAAGGCTGACAAATTTCACGGTTACGTTTCTCACTCTTGGATAGATTTTCGGAATGACGGGTTCCATTCTTTTAAAGTAAAGGCTCCTCACGCTTGGAGATGTTTATTAGCCAGTCAGAGGTGCTTTAGCTCTCAAGACACCCGGGCTACACCAGCAGACTTCCGTCTTGCAGAAAGCACTTGTCTCTCAGTTTGGCGTGGACAGACCACTTTCTAGTTTGGTCTAAACAACATGCATTGTGGCAGAGAGTGGGCGGCAGGGCGCTCCAGTTTAAGGGTGCTGGCTGAGTGTACCCAAAACAAACTATCAGGCTAAAACCCCCCATTCAGCCTCTGTCAATCATATAATCATTACTGGTGGGAACCTGGAATAATAAATAGAGTAAAATACTGCCTTAGGGGAGTAACTAAAACTCAGCTGGCTGTGACTGTAGGGTAAAATTAGTATAATTTTTTCATAAAACACCTGAATCATTTCTATTTATTTTTTCAAAGGCTTCGAAGGTATTTTGAACAATTAAATTACAAAATTTACCTTGTTAAATATTTATCTTTTTCTTTATTTGTTATAAGTATTTACTTCCCACTTATAGTAACTGCACCTGAATTCCTCAGTTCCTTACAGATTAGATTTATAGGAAAAGTTCACCATTAAATGCACTTGTTTGTATTTATTTGGTATGGGTTGTGCTCTTGTAGCCTAAAAGTCCCTTATAATTTATATGTTTTCGAGTCAATAGGTCATATGAATCAAAAGTGGAGGGAAATTGCCTGTGTGCATACAGGCCACTAATTTCCCTCCTGTTGAAAAGCATGGTCCATCTAAGGCGAAACCGGAATGCATCACTCCATCCCAGAACATCCCACTGTCCCTCTAACCCTGAGACCCCCAGGCAGATCTCACGGGGCTGGTGCCGAGAGCATAGCAATTGACTTTTCACTGGGACATTTATTCTTAATCAGAGCTTTTGATTTAACACGCACAGCTGAAGGCTGGCTTCCTCTCTGATCAGGCGGCTGCATCGATTGTCTGGGGAGCTCTTAGCTTAACCGGTTCATCAGCAGAATAAATAAGTCAATTCTTCAAATGAAATCTTCTGTAGTAAATATTTCTCCTTTTTCTTTGTGGGTGCCAGTTATTTCTTTTAGATTCCGCCAGGAACTATTTACTTTATTTTTAAATACCATTTAATTTCATATTTTTGTGACCCTTTTTGTGCATTTTCGTTGCTATTGTTTTGAAATGAACTAGCTGACTGTTTCCACAATAAATCTTGGTCCTGAAGCAGTTAAGGCCTTGACAGTGCTAATGTTTTTCCCAGAGCGTGCATCATAAATGAGGCCTCTGCTGTTCGGCCAGTCTTTTTGCCTACAAACCAATGATATCGCTCGTAACAGTCTGTCTTTCCACCTGTTACTTTGGTGCATAGGGGCATGTCTGTGCGAACCGCCCCATCAAGTCCATACCTGTGATGATGTCGTCTAGCTGGGTTCCTTTCATTCTTTATGCGGTTTAGCAGCCTGTCTTGCTGAGTGGCTGGGAGGCGGGGGTGGCTGTTGAGGTAATAAATCCCAGTTGGCATGGCGATTGTTGAGGTAATGTTCATGGTGAAGTGTTGCCTGCGATGCAGCGCCGGGCGTTATGGAAGGGGACGCTCCAGGGCCCAGCACAGCTGTGCTTCCCTGGCCTTCCTCACAAAGACCTGTGTTGTTCTCTCTTGGCTGATCCTTCTGTGAGCAAAACCGTCGTTTTCTGAACATAAACGGTGGGATGATGAAGAGCAAACTGGAAGTGCGAGTGTTTCGCTGTTGTAGTGTGATGAGGCCTTTCGCCTGGGGAATCACTTTGTAGATACACCGGGCCGTCATTTTTCTGATCGATCCCCCTCTTTTGAGCCACTCTGGGGCTCTTATGGCATGTCAGTGCTGGGATTAACCTGTTACAGTAGGTCTAGATCAAGAGCTTTTCAAAGCTGTTGTCTGAAAAGTGTGGACGTCTAAGAATCAAGGAGAAACAGTTGTCCCTAATCCTGCATACTTTGATCTTGGATCAGTGTACTTTCCAGAATTAAGTCTTACCATCTGGTCTCCCTAGTTAGGCACATATATCTGTGAAAATATGCCGACAGTAATAGCTTCATGTACTGTACATCTGCAACTGAATACAGAGACAGATATTTAACACCTCAGTCATTAAAAAAAAAAAAACATTTTGCATGTTCTGTCCCCCACATGTTGGCATTGGTTTATTCCAGAAACTCTGTTTTTTTTCTTATGGTCTGAAATACCCTGACGGCTGTGGATTCCCCTTAGCTTATAAACCTGTAGGTGTGCTGTGGCCTGGCTCCCCATTCTGGGGGTGCCCTGTGCTGACCAGGATGGGTGCCACATCACTGTCGTGCTCATTAGATTTGCTCATTCTGCTCCATATTTCTTCACATCGGCCTGTTTGGGGAAACTCTCATGCTAATAATGTGGTTAGGCTGCGATCGTCCTCACCAGATGGTGACATTTCACATGTGCATTCACATGCATGTTCAGTTCACTGAGAGTTTGTGACTATTGAAATGTTTTGTGGAGGAAGCTTGCCATTTATAAGCATGAAATAAATAAAATCTTTAATTTTCTTATTGTTTGAAGCGTTACTCTCCAGCTAGCGTGCTAAATTAGCACCCATTTGATTGCTCGCTCCTAATTGCTGCATGATGAAACTAGAGCAGGCTGTAAACGATGTCAACAGGAGCTCCTCACGCTGGCTTTACAGCTTCCTGTTCCTGGTGATATTGTTAATTAAATGTGTGTTTTACGGAGACGAGCACTGAGCCAGAGGTAGGAGAGTCCATTTGAGGTGGGCCGCGAGTTTGCCTGCCTGCACTGATGTCCAGCTGCCTCTCCTTTGAAGTGAGCACATTCGCCGTGGCTGGCTGTGCCCCGCTGTTCTCTAACGGGTTCTTAAAGTGCGCTAAGTGCTCGTAACTGCACTAATGAATGAAAACGTCCTCCCGACACTGAGGGATGCATTAAGCTGAGCAGTCACCTTAGCTGTAAAAGTTGTGTTTAGCCCAGCTGTGAGGACAGCTAATGATTCTGTCCACTGTTTATTTATTACGTATTGTAAATGTATTATACACCCAGTATCGTCCAGATTGTATTTTATACTGGTACTAAGTGAAAATACGGTATAAAAACTCAAGGGGAATTCATCTGACAACACAAACAATTATGGCTGCTTTATAGCTGGAATGAATTAGCTATTAGTATAGACTGTTGCAGAGTTTTGTTCCTTGCCTGAAATGAATCAGAAATTTTAAGGAGAGCGTGTCATTTATGCAAATTTCACCCATTTATTCTTTGCTGGTTTAACCTTGAGTTACTGGGATGTAGAGCTGTTGTTTATCGTTATCCTGGGGCCGTGTTTAGGACCCTGCACCTGGTCACAGTGTATATATTTAACTCAGATGATCACCTTCTCTTTCTATATTCTAATTTCGTCATCGGTAGCTAGGAGCAACACGACCCAGAGAGACTTTCCCCAGTGAGGGCGTCTGTGTCTTACTGCCCAGTCGGTGGAACTCGTACTGCCAAGTTAGTCAGCATTTGTATTGCCAGGGGTAGTTCTGGCTAATGGTTAAAAGCTTGTTATCTTCTAATCCACTCTTAGGCCCTGGCTAGTACGAATTACCGCATTACATGTCTCAGCCAAAAACTCGGCTTAGGGCCACATGAGAGGGAGGGAGGGCGCCGTGCGGGGGCCAGCGTGAGAGGGAGGGAGGGAACCGTGCGGGGGCCAGCGTGAGAGGGAGGGAGGGCGCCGTGCGGTGGCCAGCGTGAGAAGGAGGGAGGGCGCCGTGCAGGGGCCAGCGTGAGAGGGAGGGAGGGCGCCGTGCAGTGGCCAGCGTGAGAGGCCAGAAATGGAGTACATCGACACAGTGCAGATGTGAAGAGGAGACACGGTGATAGCAAGTCAAACTCCGTAGGCTCAGGTGGATCAGCCTCCTTGAGAGGACTATGGTTCTCCATTGCATCCTTCCATCTCCTCGGAGATGGATTGTCCTGGCAAATGAGCAGCTGGAGCCTAGCAAGGCCTGGAAATAGAATCACTGCTGATTGTTTTGCAAGTGGAGGGAGAGCAATATATCAAAGAGGAACATGTGACGACCTGCGATCTGCTCCTCATCGCTCCGCCATGTTTGGGGGCCTAGTGGACATCTTGGCACCATGTGGGAGCCACACTCCCTGGATATCGTACCGAGAAGTACCAGAGAAAGGCCTACAGCTCAGAATGCAGAAACTCTCAGATGGCACCTTCTCTTCCAGCACTATAGCCCATATCTCGTCAGTGCTTTGCTGGATCCATTACCCCCCCCCCTCCCCACACACACACCCCTGCGCGATGCATGGAAGCCCCATTATCTCTGTCATAGCGGGGTGTGTAATGGGATGTCAAGGCTCTGCTGGAGAACAGGATCATGTTTGAAGTGAGCCAGGTCACCGCCGTACAAGCCCCACTTTGTTCCATGCAATTTGGAATTTTGGGGGAGAAAGGTCCACACGTGTAATCCCAGACTCTTTTGGGTTTTTGAAAGAATTTTATCATGGGAGTGAAAAAGTGAACAGCGAAAATACCGTAGTGGGAGAAGCTTTGCTGGCTGTGCAGTCCACCAGCTTCGTTATATCCTGGCTAATTAATAGGAATCTTTGTTATAATGATCTGTGGCATAAGCCCTTCACTCGATGCATACGCAATTAAGTTGGAGACCCATTAGCCTTTCTCATTTCTTGGCTGGTGGCCGACCATGAACTTACACTCGGAGGCACATTTTAAAGACAGAGCTCACCTTCTCATCCCTCAGGCGATGCATACTAGCCAAACATCACTCAGCAGCTCTGTTTTCCTTTTTGTCCCTGTTTTCTATGTTTACCGTCACTAACAACATCCTGCCTTACCTGTGATTCCGGCGGTGGTGGAAAGTGGGAAGGGACATGCTGTACTGGCATCATTGTGCGCCTGTATGAGCGCCTGTAATGGCTGTGGAAGTCTGGCCTGCTCTGCCACTTTTTGGACAGGTAGCAGTGCAGCGATGGGCTGGAGGGGGGCTAGCTGGAACGGCTTGTGAGGACGTGCGATCAAAAGCTGCTCTCTGCCACTCAAATCCCCCCCCCCCCCGTTATGCAGATTATTCGGTTGTGTGCCACGGGCTCACTGCCAGTCCCACACGTGAACCTTACAAAAGATTCAAGGCTTTCCTCTCTGCCTCATTCGCTGTGGCTGGAATCCTCTGCATCCCCCCCCAAACTGGAGTGGATGGCTAAAAATACCCCATGCAAAAACAAATAAACCCTGCAAAAAGGCTCAGGAGTACCGGGGGGGGGAGGCTCGTCACTGTTACCGCGCTGTGGCTTTGCCAGGAAATGGTGAATTATTTATTTAGTATGAAGAGTAAACAATGCAGGGAAAGGGCTGGCTAGGTTGGAGGGGCGCAGGCGGTGGGGGGGCTCCCGACCTCTCGACGTGCTCAGAGGAGGTCCTCTTTCAGATGACAGTGTGGGCAGCTGCTCTGTCAATGTGCCTTTCTCCAGCTCCGCCGTATCACCTTCCAGCTTCTCACATTCTGAGCGGCCAACGGTAGCAACTGCTGCGAAGTGTTCCAGAAACCCCCCCCGACCCCGAACGGGCTCAGCTGTTGCCTCCGTCCCCCCCGCACCGGTCCAGAGGAACAATACCGCCATTGTGTGGCCCTCGCAATGCCGGAACCCCTCGGACCGGAGGGGGAACCGCAGGGGCGAACCCGCCAGACCCACCGGGCCGGACCCAGGCTAAATACATAAATAACAAACAGAAGCCCGTTGTGCCGCAAACCACGGCGTGCTGTCGCTGCGCCCTCATTGGCTGCTGCCAGAACCCGTGGACTGCTTTAGAATCTGCTGCTATGTTCACGTGCAATGCTCGGAAAACTGCAGGATTTGCATGTGTATTTGGGGTTTGCGATGGCTTCGAGGCACTTTGGGAAGGGGAGTGTTTTTTTTTGGGGGGGGGTGATGAGGAGGAGCGTGGGATTATATTTGTGGCAGTTTTATTGGACCTGCTGTATTCTGTGACCCCAGTATCCAGTTAGTGTGGTGTGGCCGAAACGCTGACACACGGGAAAGCAGAGCTGCATTATGGGCCCTAAATCTGTCATTGTGTTATGGAGCCTTGACTCTGAAAATAGCCGAGCTCTTTCTTTTTTTGCGAGAAGGAAAATTAAAACGACCCACGATACTGGAACAGATGTTGGGACACTTTTCCTCAACCACCAGGACCTGGCCTGTGAAGGGTCAGGTGTGGGGGGTCCGTGACTCAGAACAGGCTGAACAGGGGTGGAATCACAGTGGGGGGGCATTCTCTTTGTCATGGCTGCAACTGTCCCGGAATTCTCTCTGGGGAGGGGGAGGTTTGGTTCCCAGGAATGCTTCACATACATATGGGCAAACAAGGGGGGGGGGTGTCATCTGGTGATGATCAAAATAGCGTCACCGTAACCAACACCAGCCCGCAGACTTTGCTAATGATTTTAGGGCCACATGCTGGACCCCAGAAGCCCTAATCCCCCCCTCCCCCCATTAGGCCAGAGACCTCTGATCCTGAGTCGTAAGCATGTTCTCATTGTCTCCCTACTGAATTTGACAGGTGACATTGAATCAGGGATCGCACACAAAGATGTCGTCTAATAATCGGTGTCTAGTCACCCTTCTATGAAATGGACATCTCCCTTATTCAATATCATGCTTGGAGTCACCAGAGGATTAAATGCAGGTGTCAGGAGGGACATGTTTTATTATGCTGCAAAGCCTGAGCATGCAGCATCTCTCCTAGGGAGTGGCCTCTGTGTGTCTGCAGGGGTCAGGTGGTTAATAACGCTGTAAGGCTCTCCCCATCCATTACACACCACCAACTTCCAGTGGGCGCTTAAACGTATGAGCTTAGCTGTTAATGAATGGTTGGGGGGGGCACGCTGTGCCCCAGACACTCTCCATAAGTCTAGCAGCACTTACCACGGTGCTGCTATTCATTATTTGGGCCGGTGCGGGAGATGAGCCGCCTCTTGTTTCCAGAACTTTCGTGAGCTTGACTCACCTTGCTGACTTCAGTCACGGCCTCCTTCTCAGGGCTCTGGGGTTGTTGGGTTGTGCCTGATCCCCCTCCCCTCTGAGGCCCAGGGAGGGAGCCGACTGGATGGGCCATCGCCAAGTGGCCCCCTCGATGGCCAGGGGAGAAGCTGCCTGGAAATGCATCTCCTTCATCTCCTCGGCCTTCATGTGCTGCCTGATCTGAGACATATGAGGGGATGAACATCAGATTGAGGGCTTCGTAAGTCAGCACAAATAGAACAGGCTTTTATTTTTTATACATCTATAATGTTTATATTATCATGCAATCATCAGGAAATGAGTAAATGAATAATGCCAAACCACCTTTATGTCACGTGTTCATATTTACACTGTGCAGCAGTTATGATATGATTTGTCTATTATCTCTTATATGGTGTTCTGTACAGAATTTTATACATAAAAACTGACAAGGTCAAAGATTCTGTATCGGAAAAGATCACTTCTGTTTTGTGTTTTGCTATATGGATCATATGGATGGTAATTCTCTGATTTACACGAAGGATAACAAGCCTAACAGCAGTAATAATGTTTTTAGACTGATAAATCTTTGAGAAGGTCATAATGTTTTTTTAGCTAACTGAAGGAACATCTTTTATATTGAAATATCTGTGCTGATGGTATTTGTTCTTTACAGTTCCTCACACAGACGTAGTCATGATCCCTTTATTACTGTCGATCAAGTTTAATGACACTGATTCGCAATGCGTGTAAATTATTATCATTAATTCAGTACCCATCCATCGCGGAGCGGTCCCGCACAGGACACGGAGAGCGTACTTATGTGGCAGCAGCCTTTTGCAAAGTTTCCCCGACCACCCCCCCTCCCGCCCTACCCCGCCCAGCCCATGTCTTGATCTGTCCATGGGCACTCTCGGTCCCCCTGTGCGTCATCGCTCCTGGTCCTAGACACCCGATAATTTTAGTAAATCTCTCCAAGTGGCTGCCCCCCCCCCTCCCCCCCGTTCGCCATGTGATCTGCGCTCGTCTATTAATTTAACATAGATGAATAAATTCAAATGTTTTGGAGCGACGATTAGCAGAAGTGCTCACGCCTGACAGTTAGATTGCAGGGTACCAAAAAAAGCTTCTTCTGCAAGGTATCTTGTAATTTAATTCTTGTGTGAAATGATGGTGCTTCATTACAGCACAGGGCCCTAATGATTACTGATATCAGAGGGGGATTGTAAATGAGAGTGAGTCTGTGTGTCACCTGTGTCGCTGGCCTGCACGCCGAAGCCCCCTCCCGCAGCAGCGGAGGCAGTGTGCCCTCCCTCCCTCTCTCCCTCCCTCTATCCCCACCATCGCAGATTTCATTCATTCCCCTTGTAGATGTGAAGGACGCCTTTGCTTCAGTGTCGCGCATCACAGCCGATCCTGTGCCACCGCATGTTCCCGGCTGATCTGAAGGAGCTGCGTGTCGAGCTGCGTGTCGAGCTGCGTGTTTAGCTGCGTGTTTAGCTGCGTGCTCATTTTCATTTTTCCTGTCCCCCCTCCCGGTTCATGTTTTCCGCAATTGTCGTCCATCTTCCTGTTTCTTGGTTTGCTGACTTTCTTGCACCTCCCGGCTCGTTTGGCCGTCCGAGCATTAAGCCAGACGTGACCTTGTGTGCTCGATGGTCAGCGTTGCGCCGGACGGCTTCCGCCGGCCCCGTCCTCTCCAGCTGCACGCGTGGCATCTGCCGGGCACAGTCGCCGCACAGTGCCGCCTGCCACCTCGGCCTTGGACATATGTTCACTTTAATTTCATTCTTCTGACATTAATCCTGTGACCAGCTGTTCTGCCAGCTGCTGGTCTCCGGCTCGGAGGAGATCGCAGTTTTGGGGGCTCTGAGACTGGGCTAGTCTTGGCTCCTCATCACTCCTTGGTACGTTTGGGTCAACTTTAGCCATTCATTCATTTATTTATTATTACTTATTTTTTCTCTTCCTCCTCCAGGTTATCCCCCCCCCACCTGGGCCCGTCCCTGAGTGTCTGCTGGCCGCTTCCGCGCCTGTTCAGATTTATAATTTAGTGCCATCGCCGCATACTGCTCTTTCATAAGCTCCAGCAACTGGGGGGTGGTGGGGGGCTTTTCATTGTTGCGGGGGGAGAGCAAGCCCCATCCTAGGAGCAAGGGACCTGACACTCTTCCCTTCGTCTATGGGCTGGGCCCCGTCATGGCCCCATAGCCCCTCCCCCAGTCATTAGCCTATCAGAGAGGACAGGAGAATCCTCTACGAACGGAGACCCAGTCCTATTGGACCCATCTCCAAACAGTCACTCTTTTAATCTTTTTTATGCTACAAGCTTCTAGTAAGTTTTTCAACAGCTTCATGTCATTTATGCAGAAAGAATCGCTACACCACAGCCCTGTGCTACATTAGCAGTATGGAAGAGTCACGGCTTTAGTGGCAGAGGGAGTCCGCTGTTCGGCTGCTGTAAATTGCCATCGCATGCTAACTGGTTGATAGTCGTGTGGTGAGACGGATCTTGGGTGGGACTTTTACAGAGATATGGTGTCCAGCAGACCTTTAGCTGTGGAAACACATAGGTTGATCGGAGCACATGATGGCAGACTCATATCGATGCATTTTTTTTTGCAGATGAACATCATTTGCCGTCATTTGTATCACTGGGGGCTGAATCTTTAACATTTTGAAATTCCTGCAGTCTCATTTTAGTGGCCATTCACCTAGCATTAATGTTAGCATTAGCATTAGTGTTACCGTTAGCATTAATGTTAGAGTAAGCTAGGTGTGCCGAACTGGGAGACCCCTCCCCAACACTGCGGCCAATATCATGATGTAGACCCTGGCTGTGTACCCTACCCCACCCCCCGGTGAACATTTGCTGTTGCCCCCCGATCCATTCCTGCCCGCTGCGGGGCCTGATGTGGCCAAGCCGGGCCCCGACCCAGAAGAGTACCTACAGGTGACTGATGGGCTTTGCTCACTAAGTGGAATAATGAACAGCGTTAGGTGTCAATTAGAGCGATCCTTCGCTGAGATGCAGGTGCTCGACAATGCACCGACGCGCTGAAAGGAGCGGCGCCACTTCAGCCGTGCATGTGAGCCACGCATTTACATATTAAAGAGCCCAAATTATTTAACTGAGGCTAAAGTCTTCTGGAAATGATGGAGGTTATTAAAACTGTTGACAAAGAGAGATGGTAATTGCCTGAAAATGAGCGACGGTGTTCCGCAGCGTGCGGGAAATGTTGTTTTTGGCGTGCGTATTGTGCTGCCTCACCCAGGTGTATCACCTATTATGTCTCCATCGCTCTTGTGCAATTAGTGCCCTTTCTGTGCCGCCATCAATACTGGCATGATTATGGGGGCCTGGTCGCTGCGTCCCACAATGACAAAACACGCCCCCCTCCCCCCACATCCCGTTTGGTGCGATTCTCATAATTACGTGGTTTTATTTTGCGTGACGTCTTGTTTTAGTGCCGCGGTGATTAAGACTGTCTTCGGGTTCCTCTAGGAGACCTGGGGAGGGGGATGCTGCGTGCCGGAGGTTTGTTTTCACAGGGAGACACCGCGGCCCGTAGCGGAACCCAGCCATTATTTCCTTGGTGAATCCTGAGTCTCCCTTCAAGGGTTGAAGCTGAACATTGAGGCAAACAGAGAAGTTTTTTGCTTCTTTGAGAATTTTTGAAAACTGCCAGGAAATGTCCACTTGATCGCTGATTTTGCATTTAGAATTGTTGGAATTCCATGTAACCCTGCCCAGGATAAGCATTTGGAAGATGGATGGATGGATGGATGGATGGGTTTTTGGCCATGGATGCTTGGAGGGATGCTTGCAGGGATGCTTATCTGCCTGGGTGCCACAGAGGTGCAGTGGGTACCAATGTTGCCTCATACTTCTGGAGTCATTCCCCTGGTTTGTGTGTGGAGTTCGCATATTTCTCTATCGTGCTGGTTTCTTTCAGCTACTCTAGTTTCCTCCCACAGTCAAAAGACATGCAGTTAAGTGTTTAAGTCTCCCTGTAAGAGTGTGCCTGTGATAAAGTGGCATCCCGTCCACGGTGTTCCCTTGCTCTGCATTTCCTGGGATAGCCACCCTGTACCAAATGACATGGATGGACTTACTGAGCTTTTTAACCTTGTCCATCACTGCACTTTTAGAATAGCGCAGCTACACTCTCTGTTTGAAGGTGTCACTCTAAGCATGATGGGTAAATCACACTGAATCTGTGGCCACCTTGCCGACCGTCCCAGATCATACCGGGATGCTGGCGTGGGGATTGATGAGGGTGGTGAGCTGCTTCCTGTTTCGGGGGCGATTACAGTGGGGTGTGGGGCTGGGCCTGCCAGCAGATTTGCTGGCCCCAATCCACCGGCATGGCTCTCTGGGACAGGAGCGGCCTGTAAGGGAGGCCCTTTCAGCAGCAATGAAACACCATCGATATGCCCTGAAAGGAGCCGGTGGGTGCTGAAAAGGATCATTTTATGGTATGAGTGAGGTCACTCGATGTCAGCTGTCATCTACTAACCTGTGCAACCTCTGTAAGAAACGGCCATTACGCTCGTAACCATAGCCCATACCGTAAGCCAGTGGATATTAGCATAATGCTAATCTGCAGTGTCCTGTGGGAT
Organism: Mormyrus iriodes; assembly: GCA_011763525.2. Lineage (NCBI taxonomy): Eukaryota > Metazoa > Chordata > Actinopteri > Osteoglossiformes > Mormyridae > Mormyrus > Mormyrus iriodes. The sequence goes on along the minus strand of JAAGVU020000008.1, from coordinate 24,534,524 downwards.
ATTGCGGCTAAAATTCAAACATGCACTCCTACAAACAGAGAGTCATGAGGCTGCGTCTCAATATGTAAAACACTCCAAGATGGCTGAGAGATTGAACTCTACTTGGGCTACAACACACCTGATGTGTGATTCTGAACGTGTTGTGATTGTTGGTGCCAGACATGGTGGTTCCAGCAGCCCAGGAATGGCCACCATCCTGGGATTTTCACAGATTTACAGAGAATGATGCAATAAACTAAAACGGATGAGGTCAGTGTGGGGGAAATCACCGCGAAGTCAGAGGGGAAAGGCCAGACTCATTAAAACCACAAGGAAACATCCTGGAGTAACATCCATAAGGGAAACCTTGATGTATCCACACCTGTGTGAATTCAGGCTGCTCAATAGGCAGGACTCTTTAACACAAGTTGCTGAGGACAATGCCCCCCCCCCCCCCACACATTTAAACTGTTAGTTACTCTGTAAGCCTCTGGAACAGATTTCAGTTGCAACTGGTCAAAAACTATTCTACTTGGACCCATTTCATTCCTGACCCACTCCTGCATGAGTGAGCATCCTCCGAATGAAGAACAGATTACAGATGATGTTTCCTGTAGGCTTTTTGCTTTCTCCCGTTGTAGCTGATATGGTTTTGTGGCTTGCTACACCATATAAGCAAGTGTTTTGTCTGCACTCAGGACTGTGATAAACCTCCAGGCATTTTTACAGAAGTAATCAGAGAATTTCATCAGACTTCTGCCATCGCACACGTGTCCTCAATGACATTTGATTTACACACTACCACTTACCACACTTCTGCGGTATAAAAATTTCTGAACCTGAGCTAAAATAGCTTTATCTCCGATAGGAGCACGTGGGATCAGATAAGGCTGTCAGCATTTTTCCATATTTTAAGTCATTGTGGTTCCTGACGAGCATTTGGTTTTGGCACAAGCTCAGGCAGGTTAGATAAACAGTTTGTGGCAGAAACGTGACTGTCTCTCTGTTTACTGTTTATATATCCTTAGCCACCCTGGCCACAGGTTTCCCTTTGATCTCTCGATCTGATCCCACAGGAGCACTGGCGTGTCACATGACCTGCCCCTCCGAAAAGGTGCGCTGTGGAAAGCGGCCTCCTTCGTTCCTGGAAGGGATGCGTACGCGTGACTTTCAGCGCTGCTGTCTCTGCACCCCTCTGCTTCCTTCGGAGGGAGGCTCCCCGCACCTTTAAATGGCGCGCTGCCAAAGTGGACCCTGATCCTGGCGCATCCAGATTGCTGGGGCTGTGCAGGCTGGGCCAACTCTAGGAGTGCTGGGCTCCCTCCACGACGCTCCTCTGCTCTCCTCTCCCAGAGGCCCAGCTCGCCTGCTCGCTCGCTCCCTCCCTCCCTCCGTGGCAGGGGCCTTGGGAAAATGTAAATAAGAGGCAGAGACTGGCTAGTGTTTTCATTCCATTCTTCTGCAGCGTAAATGTGAGGTTACTCGATAAAACCCCTGCTTTATCTCTGGGAAAGGAACTGAGACAGCAGCAGCTCTCAGTCGCATCCGGCAGTAAATTCAATGGGATCCGCGCGCATCTGGTTTGCTGCAGCAAGCTGGGGGTTACAAACATAAAGAAAATTCACTCTCTCTCATTGCCCAGACTTTTAAATTGTGAACATTTTTATAATACTATTCAAAGTAATTAATGTCTGAGTCTTGAAAGTGTTCTTAGACAAGGCTAGACTGCATTTTCACTTTGTGTACCAGAGACTGCCGTGTTGGACAGCGTTACTGCACTTCTTCAGCATGTAGTTGCAATTTTCTCTTCAGTTCACAGACTGTAAGTGATATGTGGGAAATGATGGTAACATTTTACTTGAGGGGATACAAATAATGTAGCATTATGCTATTACTTATGAATAAATTAACCAAAAACTAAGTGTTAGTTACAAACTGATCTCATGTTTGTTCATCATTAATGAATTGTCACATCTTTTATTTCAAGCAAGTACTATATTTGTTACTATATCTATTAATTCTGCAAACCTTTGTAAACTACTGAAGGAACCACTAAGGAACTACTGAAGGAACAAGTAATGAATAACAAGTGAAGTACTGTTCTCATGTTTGTTTGTTAATGAATTGTGACACGTTACGTAGGGACTAGATTTGTTCATGATTTGTACTTCAGTAGTAACTGAGTTACTACTACGTATTTGTGCCCCTCAAATAATGTGTTACTGAAATGATGTTTAGAGGTGCCCAGTGATTGCAGGGATACTGTACTGTACTGTAAGGACATACTGTAGGGACACTGTACTGTACTGTAAGGACATGCCGACAGAGCCTGGCTCATCAAGTGAAGGCTGCAGCTTTTCTGTGGAAAAGCTAAAGCGGCTCTATTACACTTAGAGCTCCTATTACCTGCCCCCCCACATTTATCCAGGTACTCTGAACCCCCCCGCCCCCCCCCCCCCAC
>JAAGVU020000008.1:24519701-24530857 GCA_011763525.2 Mormyrus iriodes | reverse complement strand
GGGGGGGGGGGGGGGGGGGGGGGGGGGGGGGGGGGGGTCGGGGCGGGGGGGGGGGGGGGGGGGGGGGGGGGGGGGGGCACCTCATTATCTCCAACAGCTGGCACATTCCTTAATAATCACCAGTGGGAGCAGCACCGATGTCTGTGCCCCCCCACTGGTCCACAGTATGCGCCGGGGGCATCTCACCACAAAAGGAGGCCCTTTATGCCCATTGGCTGCGAATGCACGTTCTCGCAGTTCATTGGCCATCCCCAATGCAGGGACGTCTGTATCCTGTGTGGTGTCCCCATGGCAGGCTGACGCCAGGGACGTGGCCATCGTCTCTGTGGGAGTCGCAGGGACTTGACGCAGAGGCTGAGGCACTGTTCTCCCAGGGTTACGGGAAAAACACTGTGTGTTTGTGTCAGAAAGGCAATAAAAGCATAAATAATGTTACTGTGACCCGAACGGGAGATACCCCATTGGCCTGGCGGAGGAAGCTGGGCAGCAAACAAAATGCCAGCCCTTCCTAATGTTTTCATAAGACATTCCTGGGAGCGGCGGTACTCCCCCATGCTGCGTTTCGGAGACCAATTGCCATTTTTCAGGTGTGGAATTTGTTTTGTTGAAGAGCAAGGTGTAGATGTAGAGGTCAAGTTTAAAGAAACATTTTTTTTCTGTAGCTATTCCAAGGGGTGCTAAAATCTTCAAAGCAGGAGTTTCCGGGGGGTGGCGGCCAGCTTGCGGGGTGAGATGCGCACAGACTCTCTGCCTCATCCCTGACTTTGCTCCCCCACCCCCGCCCTGTCAGTTTTGTTTATCAGTCTTGGGAAATAATTCTCCCGGTAGAACAAAGTACAGAGCAACAGATCGCCTTTTCCTCCCCGAGTGGACACAGTAAATCATGCTGCTAATTCCGTTTTACACTGACCTCACTGCTCTCCGGTGTACTCCACCGTCTTTACCCCAGTATAGGAAGTCCGGCTTATCTGGGTTATGTGCACATCCTGTCCGGCGGCCCACAGACTTTAAAATCTGGGTATAGTTCAGACCACTGAAACCCCTTGAGAAACAGATCTGTTTTAGATAGTTGGTGATCTGAGATATTGATCTAATGTGTATCAGTGATTTAAATACAATACACAAATCATTTCATGTTTGAAATTCTATAAAAAATATTTAAATAATCTCTAACCGCTTTCTGTGGACAGTTCTTTATTTACATTAAATTTATTTTGAATAACACGTTTGATATTGAGCTCTTCTGCAAGCTAAGCACTCATGCAGTGTTTCTTAAATGCTTTGAATGGCCGTTAATGCACCATGTCTATTATGATGTATGCATGTAAAGCTCTCAGCCGTGTCCAGTACTTAAGTGAATATGAATTTGAAAACTCTTTTGTTAGCAGAGTGGTCTTAAATGACTCACTCTGGAGAGTGATTTAACCATTTACCCATACTGCCTGAGGGCCTTTTGTTAAGGGCAGGGATGACTACAGTTCGTCTTTTTCTTAACAAATTTGACTTAATCTTCACAAGACAAGGTCGGCCGCAGTCATTTTAATAAATGGCTATATTGTTAACGAGCTCACAATACAGGCTGTGAATATCTGAAAGTGAGGTATCTGTCTGGCACAGTGCGTTTTAGCAGCGCTGAAGGACTCGTGTGGCGTAAGGAATGTTCCGGAACGGCTGAGCGTGCCGAAATGTGAAGACTAACAGGGCGGCTGTCGTTTGGGTCACGTGACGCCGTCTGCTGCCTCAGAACCACCGAGGGTGAAGGTCAGACGCTGTCCGGGATGGCTGTTTGGGGGCGGGGGGTGCTCTCGATGGGAACAGGCTGACCTTCAAATGGCCGTATGTGAGGGGGGGCTTGGAGCAGCGTGTTCTCCATCAGTAAGCCCAGCGACAGCATGGTGGATCCCAGCCATTCCTGCCCTGATTCATTGTGCATTACACTAACGTTAACTGTACTCCCATTGCTGCCAAAGCCCCCTCGCTGCAAACGGACCGGCCCTCCTTCTGGCATCCACCCTCCCGCTATTCCGCTGCTGCCCTGCTTTGGTTCTCCTCTCAGCTCTCTGTCCTGATTTTGGTGGGGGGAGGGAGATGATGTTTAATTAATTATTGTTTACACGGGAAACTAATCGTCCTTCAAGGCTTGGAAGATAGCTTGATTATTTGACCCCTTGTCAGGGAAACGGGAGGAGGGTAAATAAATCCCATTGTGTCTGCATGTTAGCCTGGCCACTCTTAAAGGAGCTCCCTCAGCGTGGATGTCAGGTTAAGGGATCGTCCTGTTTTGTTAAAGGATCATCTTGCTTTGTCACCATTAGCAAAATGTGGTAAAAACAGCACAGGCTCTATTATGTGAGCGAGATGTGTGTCAAAAAATACATCATACAGGACGCAACAGGCCTTTGGGTTGTGAGCTTTGAGCTTTCAGTAATCAGCCAAAAATCTATCACATCCAGGAGCCAAACCAACAGCTCATTCCAGGGCAAAAACCAAACTGTACTGAGATTTACAAAAAAAACGTTTTCAGTTCTGTTTTAATATGGTTCTGCATGTAATCAGTTTTATCTGTAATGCAGTCAGCAGTGTCTTTTAACAGAACAGTGCCATTAAAATGTGATAAGGGCATGAGTGTACTTACCATGCTGATATGTTCTGTCCATCTCTTTTTTTCTCACAGAGTCCACTTGCATGGAAAAGCTGCTCTCAAAGGACTGGAAGGAAAAAATGGAAAGATTCAACACGACTGAGCTCCTAGGAGATGTCAAAGGTCAGCTTTCGTGACGCAGTCTGAGAGACCGCTGTGTAGCCTAAGAATCAGTCCCAGTCCTCAGGGCACTGGACAGACGCATGTCTTTGTTTGATCCCAGTCCCCAGCACACCTGATAGGTATTTAGGGCCTGATTGCTTGGGTCAGTTGTTCTGGGACCTGGGATAAAACAAAAATGTGGATCTGTCCAGTGTGCCCTGAGGATTGGTTTGGGAAACACTGACTGAGCATATGCTTTTATCCAAAGCAATGGTACAGTTGAAAAGGCAGAGAGTAATTAGTGGCGTGGCTTAAGGGCCTAATGGTGAAATTGTTCGGCTGAACATGGCATTCAAACCGCTGACCTGCTGAGCACGGCCGCAGTCCTAACCCACTCAGCCACACACCACCCCTGGCTTTCCTTTGCCTTACTGTCACATGGTATGTGACTATCAGACTGAAACGGGGGTCTCCTTGAGGACTGGTCTATATCACTGGCAGGAAGGAGGGTCCCTGACCCATAAACCCCACTCTCTCTGACCTAGGCTGTAGGCTCCTGCAATCCCCAAGCTAAGCTGGCTGGGCCACTGGGAGAAACCAGGGAGAAGAAGAAGCCATATACCACTGTCACATTTACATAAGTGCATTTCACAGATTCTAGGATAAGCTATATAAGTTAATTAATTATTACTTAATAAGCTATTTACAGTTTAGCTCATGACAGAAAACTGCCTTAGATAGCATACTGCTAATTAATGCAGTTCTGGTTGATCTGAAAAAGCACCTTTAAGTATTACTGCAAGTGGAATTTATCTTTGTGTGATGCCTTTCCATGATCTAACAAAATGATATTTGGCGTATTAGTATGACAGTCACCCTGTGTAGAAAAGCAGTTGTGGACAGATGGATGGTATAACAATATCAATTATTTTTGTCAGAATTTGGGTAATGAGTTTAATGTACTTAACATAAATTTAAGCTGCTGTGGCTCTCAAAAGAGCCAGAGGGCTTCCACTGTCTCGTTACAAGCCCTCGTAAAAGGGCTGTTTCAAGCGCAGAGCGTCAGCCACTGAGATAAGCCGTGGTGAGGATGCTGAGCCAGGTAGGGCCATAAATGATCGGGGTTCATTGGCCTCCCTGCACTGATTCCCCAGGAAGTCGCACGTATAAATACTTTTCATATCGCCCCGTGAGCCCCGGTGAGGCTTTTAATTAGCACGCTGTCACATGTGACCGTAGCCGCCTCAAAGGGCCTCTTTGTGCTCCCCCTGCACAAACGCCTCTCTCCGTGTTTGATGTTGGCCCCACGTAAATACCGGCAATTAAAAAGAAGCTCAGGGTTGGAGGAGCCCAAGGTCCCCTTAATTAAAACACAAACAAAGGCACCAAGCTGGGAGCAGCGTAAGATTAAAATCTAAAGTGTTATGATAAATCAGAGGCCGCCTTAATTGTTGGGTTAAAATCAATACAAAAGCCAGGCGTGCCTTTAGGTTTAAATGAATGGGATGAAGTTGTAGATAAAGGCTGACATCTTGATAAAAAAAGCAGGCCCACTGGCGATCTGGCCTTGCCAGCTGTTGAAGACTGAACGCATTGAATGTGAATCCGCCGGCATTGTAACATCCTACCTGTGGAGCTCCTCTCTGTAGCAGCTAAAAAGGATAGCTTTTCATATTGGCTCATAAATGAAATGTAAAAATGTTCCTGTGGCAACAAGTGAAGCATATTTTTCCTTACAATGCTGTGCAGCTTCGTGTCAGTGGCATACAGTAACCAGGGTATGTTTTTCACATTAAACGCAAACCGAAGGTGGTTTGTTTACATTACCATAGAAACGGCAAAGGTGTTTTTTTTTTTTTTGACATTAACATCATAAACGTCACAGAAATTCTTCATAATATTTTAAACATTTTCTTATTTTTAGGAAGAGCTGCAATGCGCATATTTGTCATTTAAATTAGCTACAACTTCAGAATTTGAGTATTATACTTTGCACTACATGTACAATAATACGATCAGCCTTAAATTTGATCTCAAACTCCTTCATTCAGAAGAGGTACAGCTTTTGTGAATTGGGTGAAGGTGAATTGTCGCCTGGCAGTCGCACAGGTGAGCGTTTGTGTCCAGACCGGCGCTTGGCTGTCAGTCTGCAGGCCTGGCTGGATGGGAGTGATCTGCCCAGTGAAAGCACAGAATGAGCAGGAAGCAGCACCGGCAGGGTGTGGGTGTGAGGCCCCTTGGTCATCGGCCCACCAGGATAGCACAGAGAGCACGGCGGCGTCTTGCCTTGCGCCCACATCGAGATATAACCAGCACGCACTCTCCATGCACCCATTACACCGGTTATTTGGGTGGTCCTTAAAAACGAAAATTTGAAAATGCTAGTTCTCATCCCCTAGTTTTGTTATCTTATATTAGAAAACATTATAGAATTTTCAAGCATGTTTAGAGGCTGCTCAAGCAGCTTGAATAGCTAAAGTCTAGTTTAGTCCTCCACCGTCAGCAATAATTGTTAATCTCAGTCCTATTCATTTCATTTGATTGTTAGCAAAAATGTGCCAAACATCTTATTTTTTTCAGTTTAGCGGCAAGGGTGCTCTCTACCATATTTTTCTGTACTGATTTTATTTTCTCAATTGGAATAACTGTATTTCTTAAAGTTTGGTTCATTTAAATTAAAAATAGGCCATGAAAAATACCATTATTAAAAAAAAATTCAAATAGCAACCATGTAATAAGAACTTTTTAAAATAGCACCTTTTGTTGTTCTTAATAATTGTCACAATTTTAAGTTTCACATACTTACAGATTCTTACCTGGTGTTTCATTTGGTCAAATTTTATGATTCTTTTTAGTTAAATTGACAAAATGTTAGGAAATGTGGTAGAGAGCACTCTTGATGCTAAACTGTAAAAAAAGCTGCAAAAAACATTATGTTTAGCAAATTATTGCCAAAAATCAAATGAATGACCCGAGGGATTAACAAGTATCACTGACAGTGGAGGACTAAACTGGGCTTTAGCCAGCATGAAAATTCGACCATAGTTTCCTGTTATTGATGGCTGATTACAAACTCCACTTTGTTTGTTTTGTTCGTACATATTTGTGAAAAATTGTTTATCCGCTTTTCTGCAAGTAAACAAAGAGTCTTTGTTGCTGTAAATTTAGTCAATATCTTTTCAGCAAAGTTTGGCTGAAAATTTGTGTATTTTGATCATTTACAGTTAAATGCACAGATTTAGTTAAATTTGCGATGGCTGTAGGTACTAGAAGCAAGACTAACATTTGTTTAATGGGACAATAGGAATCTGAAATTTTGGGTAGCATAATGGTCAGACAGACGAGCTAGATGTCTGTTCTTCCTTCCTCACAAAACACGAAGAAGAGGTTAAAGGTAAAGATTTAATTTGCTGTTTTTTTAACCTTGAACTAGTCAAAGCTAAAAGTTCAAAGGCCAATATTCAAAGGCTGTATATTTCTGTCTAGTACCGTTTTCATAATTTTTCGATTTCTCCAGACTTTGATGTTGCTGAACAACCAGTAAACATCAATGAAACTACAAAAAATATTGCCAGGAATACTTTCTTACAGTGCATCACAAGATAAAAGGGTGAGTGCAAGAAAAACTGGTGTTTTAAATGTGACTCATAGCCAAGGACCACCCTAACGGGTTAAGGGGGAGGGCGCCCGGCCTGGATGGGCGTCCTCTTGGCTGTAACGTTTCATTCTCTCTTTGGCCCTTGGCACGACAAGTGCTGTGCTTATCTCCACTTTGCTCCAGGAATGTGTTGTTTTGCTGTTATGGAATATGTTAAACTCCCCAGGGGAAATCTATAAAAATATAATAATATTGTTACACACACAATTTTCCTTGTGCCTTAAATGTAAATTATACTGGAATCTAGCTGCAGGTTTGTGGAGGAGGCTCAGTGACTCTCCGGTGTAAATCGAGCTGAACGCCTTCGTTCACGGCGGCCGTCCCCTTTTACTCTCAAAAGGCTGCTCGCTCCCCTGTGCCGTTTCTGACACGGCGCTTGTAGCATTGATAACTTGCCTGTCTTGCTGTGGGGACTGTGTCCATGTTTGTTAATGCGTCTGATTGGCAGGATTAACAGGGCTTATGCCAGGAAGGGGCCAGGTGAAACAGCTGCTGTTCATATTGTCATGGTGAGGGGGCCAGGGCACTACGGTGGCCCTCAAGGGGCAAAACAAATGCCGTTTGAATAGGTAAATTAGCCCATTCAGAAACAGTTCAAGTTTTGTTTCTCAGTTTCCTTTTTTTTCTTTTTAATGTAATAATTAATAACATGCCTGCTGCTTTGCACAAAATGTCGAGGAATGTAGCAGGTGAACCAGTCAATGCCACGTGAGCGCTGCACTTCGGAAGTCCTCCCTGGCAGTCCTTGAATTCCCGCTTCCCATTTTATGTTTCTCTGCAGGGCCAACACTGTTCACAGGCAGGTATTCTGCATTCTTTTGGCACGGAGATGACAGGATTTTGCTTGGACAGGAATGTGGCTTTTTAAAGTGCTTTACTATACATTGTAAAGAGTAGAGAAATAAATCCTGGTTTTGCCATTTAGATGGACATAATATGACTGGAAATAGGATGGTAGTCCATTTTAAAAGCCAGAACTGGGCCATTCCACTCTAGTGTTTGGTGGGCTTGACTTGAATGCAGAGCAGCACGGTGGCTCAGGGTTGTGGGTTTGAATCCTGCCCCTGCACTGTGAGTGGGTAGTTTCATTTTAGTGCTTTGATTTCCTCCCACAGTCCAAAAACATCCAGTTACTTGAACTGACGTCTCTGATAAACCTGTTATTTTGACATTGTGGGACCATTTTTTTTAACCCACAAGGGGAAACTCAAATTTATATAAATCTGTGACTGCAATCAAAAAACGAAAATGCCAAAGGACTTATATTTTGTTTGGTTACTTATGGTTAAGGTTAGGGCTGGGTAGGGGTTAGGGTTGTTATTGTTGGGATTAGGGATGGATGGATGGATGGACGGACGGACGAAGGCTGAATAGGAGAGCCCTGAGCACTGAACATACAAGGTGGATGAGCCAGAGGAAGATGCCCAAGGCTGAAGGCTACCGCGGTCACCTTGTCGACGTGAGGAAGTCGAGCTCAGGGCCTAGGGCGGGTGTGTCCAGACAAAGGACCCCTCACACAATCGCCACATTTAGAGAGCTCTTAATTTACTTAGGGGGGGCCGTGCCAGCGCACACAGCCCTGTGCACAATGGCCGGCTGATGCAGACACAAAGACATTCCAGTGTCCCAGTGTTAAAAAAGTCATTCAGATCTCGTCCATAATGGTTCAGCTGTCTTTGCCAAAGGCAGGAAGAGAATGGGCCGCTTTGTGATTTTCTCCTTTTTACCACCCCCCCCTTCCTTTTTTGTGCTGAATCTTTTATCTGCGTTATTCACTTGGGACTCTTCAAAGTAACAAGCTGCCGTCTCTCCTCCCATGCTGGACTTGGAATCGAATTAGACTCTGCTTGATTAGGGGAATGGAGACGGGGCAGAGGATAGGCGTGGGGGGGGGGGGGTGATTGGACCAAACAAATAACACCCCCACAAAGCACCTTCTATCCTGCACAGCTCTGTTTGGCTTTTCCATGTTATCCATGTTTTCCTGATAAGCACAGAGCACAGGAGCATCTCCTTCACCGTGCCAGCAAGCGAGCACTCGCAGAAAGGCAGAGGTGTAAGCTTACAGCCCTTTCCCTTCCCATGCCTTCCTTTTTAAACAGCTGCCCAGGTGACTGAGATAGAGGATGGGGGTGGGAGGGCTATAAGGCATACCAGATAATCTAGTTTTGTTGGTCCACCAGAGGCCTTGGGCCCTGCGTGAAGTTACATAGTGTACCTCAGGGGCCCCTCCTAGGGTCAGCCTTTGGGTCGGAGGGAACGTGTGTCTCTCTTCCCTTGTGTATGTTTCGTAATTTGACCTGCTTGTAGGGGAGGGGGGTGCTTACAGCCGTCTTAGCTTTGTTGTGCTGATCAGGTTTGCCCGTCCCTTGTTTCTCGTGTCATGTATGAAAGCATTTGTTCTGTTTTCGGTCCCCAACATCAATTGGGGGGATCTCAGTTTTCCAGTGCCTCTAAGATCTAAAACCACCCTGTTTGCTTCCTGACTCACTCACTGGGAGGTCGGCTTTTGTGAACTGAATCGTTACGTTTTTCCGTGATCAAGTCCCTTCCCTGTCTTGGCTGTCCATAAACCTGTCCTTCCCTAGCTCATTCCCATTCCTTGAGATTCCTTACTGTACCCAGACTCTCCCCAAGAGCTGTTCCTCAATCTGACATAGGAAGTAAAGCAGCTACAAGCCGCTCCCTTGGACCCCGTCTTCCATTTCGTGTGTATGCTGTGTCAGAGCTACAGACACGGCCCATCCTCTCTGTTCCTTCACATGTATATTCTGTACCCGCTGAATTTATTTGTTGTGACTCGAATTGGCCGTGAGACAGAGAATATGCTCTCAGTCAGAGTATATTTAATAACTTTCTAAGGTGTCAGAAGCATACATCACTTTAACGTGAGCCGTATCCCCGTGTACCCCCCATGCCGTAAATCCCCTCTCCGCGCGGGCTGAACAGCTAGCGTTGGTGTAGGGGTCCCAGCTAGAGTGGGGGGTGATGACTGAGGGGCGGGAGGCTTTCCCTGTCCTTCTCACTGCTCTGAAATGCCACCCACCCCATGACAATGAGGCCTCTGTTAATATTCCACCAGGCTGATGCCCAGCCTTCGGCAAACCGTCCAGGTTCCCTCCCTAGCCCCCCTCCCACAGCATGCAGCCGCCCCTCCTTGGCTGAGCCACCCCTCTGAACTCCATAGGCTCCGTGACGCACTCACAGCGGAGTGTTACGTTCCGGCTTGTCGCCAATGTTTACCCCTCCGGGAAAGGACTCCGCATCCAGCATCATGCACTTTGTGCCCAGCCTGACAGCTGGAACGATTGTAACGGAAAGATGCTTTCATTCCGCCGAGCTACCCGGGAAGTCCTCCGTATTTACAGAGGCTGTAAAGGCTGTAAAATCCCTTGCTGAGGTATTTGGCGCCTGCTCAGTGGCTTAGACCCTTGAACAAGGAGTGTAGGATTCTCATTCGGTTCTCTTTTGTCCCCTTCGTCTTTGGACACGGCTGGGCAGTGGGTCAGCTTACCGTTTCCCCTCTGCTGTTACCTCTCCTGTTTGGGAGGGGCTCGAGACTCAGTGTCCCAAAGTCTGCCCTCCCCATCCTCCCCCTGCTCTCTGCTGTCTCTGACCGGGAGGACAGCACACATCCTAACCCTGCTGTGTCAGTAAGTGCATCGAGCCGGGGCCTCATGAGTGGCAGCCGTCTGCGGGCGGGCTAAAGGTTAATAAAATTGCCATGGAGTGTATCACTGTTACAGATAAACTATTCAAGGCGGGCGGAGCCCCATGAATAAGGACTCATTTCAGGCCTTGGGGAACCACATGAGGCCCAAGTGAATGGAAGCTTTCAGGTGATTTTTTTTCTTTCCTTTTTTTTGGGAGGATAAATGGAGAATTGCAGCTCTCTTCCATCGCCGCAGCGACAGGGCTGCCAGTAAATTGCCTGAATGGGGCTGGAGGTTGACAGGCCCTATTAAGACAAACTGCCATCCTCGTCGCAGAGATAACATGAATCAGTTGTTTAGTCAAATTAGAGCGGTCGGAGCAGAGCAAGCCCGGGAGGGGGGGGCAGCTAGAGACAGATGTGCCTGGATGGGGGGGGGGTGCAGAAAGACGGATGGAGCATGGCTGGTCGCAGGTGAGAGATAGGGCATGGCGTGTTGTGCGTATGTCTGTGCAGGTGTGTGCACAGGGACCCCCCAGAGCAGGCTGCCCCGCGGTTTCTGTGGCAGCTGATACGAGAGGGAGCCGCCCACTGTAGCTCCGAGCTCTGCCCCCTCGCTATAGCCCGGGACACATCACAGGTGGTTCATATGGAAGCGGGACAGGGGGCGTGGCCCTCTGCCTCATTGTACGGCACCATTTTTACTTTTTATGTCTTTTTTTACTCCTCATTGTAATTGAGCATCTACAAAATTACTATTAAAAAGTATTTTTATGGCTATTTTTTAATTTATAATTTTTCTTATTATCCCAGGCAGTTTGCGTTTTGCTTTTGCTTTCTCACTCATACCCACCGCACGGTCATGTTGGCAGTGTGTGATCCATCGTGTTCCTGGGGCACACCGCGGCATGCCCCCTCACAGGGGTAGGGGGGTGGGGGGGCACTGCGGACGTCTGTGTCTCTCGCCCCCTTAATGAGATGCTGAGCTGTCATTAGAACTGGTGCTGCATATTAGCAGGTGTGATGATAGTCAAAAAAACCCACCATATAACATATATATAGAGAGAAGTGAATATATTATAGATATATAACAGCCGGGGGGG
>JAAGVU020000008.1:24489070-24517048 GCA_011763525.2 Mormyrus iriodes | reverse complement strand
CCCCTCCCAACCCCCCCCCTTTTGGGGATTCACTTCTGACTGATACTCCTTGTCCCCCCCTCTTGGGGATTGACTGCTGACTGATGTCCCCCTGTCCCCCCTTTGGGGATTCGCCACTGAATGATGCCCACCTGCCCCCCCTGGGGGATTCACCGCTGACCAATGCCCCCCCACCCTCGAGATATACCGTTGACTGTTGCCCCCCGGCTCCTCCTTTGGGATTCACCACTGACTTCCGCCCCCCCTGGGGGATTCACTGCTGATAAATGCTCCCCCACCTTGGAGATATAGTGTTGACTGATGTCCCCCTGTCCCCCCTTCGGGGACTTGCCACTGAATAATGCCCACCTGCCCCCCCTTGGGGATTCACCACTGACTGATGCCCTCCTGAGACCCCCTCAGGACTCTGCTCCGCGGAAACACCCTGGGCTTCTGGCTTCCATTTTTCTTGTTGTAGAGCAGGTGTATGTTCCTCTTGTCAAGGAGGAGGTTCATGTTTCTTCTCTCAGGGAGGTGTTTCTCTTGTCGAGGAGGAGGTGTGTTTTTTCTCCCAAACATGCCATTAGTGAAAATGAGCACAGATAAAGTGCAGCCAGAATCCTTCAGAGGGTGAAAATGTCTCCTCTGAGTATTAATTAATGTAGGTTTTGTTCTATTTTATCCTTTCTTAGTATTGCTGTTCGATCTGCCTCCTGCCCTGTCTTTCTCCCGTGTAACGTCTCTCCGTGATTGGTGGCTCTGGCTCCGCAGGCCCACCTCGCACACTAATCACACTGCAGTAAGCATGTACCATTGCGGCTCGTGACCAGCCCGGCACATTGATTAAGCGACTCAAATGAGGCCATTCTACTTAGTGGCTAATTACTGGCATGTGGACCCACACGGCAGGTTAACAGCTGTGGATCTGGGGCAGATGAAGATGTGCCCCCACAGTGGGCGGGCTGTTAGCGGCAGCCAACCTGGGCTTCCCGTGTCTGATGGAGTGTCTCACACCCTCCCTCTGTGCCGTCCGCAGATTGCAAGACAACAGCAGCAACTTCTACAGCAGCAGCACAAAATCAACCTCCTCCAGCAGCAGATCCAGGTCAGTGCAGTGGATACTTACAGCCCTCACTCACCCCATGGCACCTGGGCAGCTCAGTGCAGTGGATACTTACAGCCCTTACTCACCCCATGGCACCTGGGCAGCTCGGTGCAGTGGACACTTACAGCCCTCACTCACCCCATGGCACCTGGGCAGCTCGGTGCAGTGGACACTTACAGCCCTAACTCACCCCATGGCACCTGGGCAGCTCAGCGCAGTGGACACTTACAGCCCTCACTCACCCCATGGCACCTGGGCAGCTCGGTGAAGTGGACACTTACAGCCCTCACTCACCCCATGACACCTGGGCAGCTCGGTGCAGTGGACACTTATAGCCCTCACTCACCCCATGGCACCCGGGCAGCTCAGTGCAGTGGACACTTACAGCCCTCACTCACCCCATGTCACCTGGGCAGCTCGGTGCAGTGGACACTTACAGCCCTCACTCACCCCATGGCGCCTGGGCAGCTCAGTGCAGTGGACAGCCACAGCTCTCACTCACCCCATGTCACCTGGGCAGCTCCGTGCAGTGGACAGCCACAGCTCTCACTCACCCCATGGCACCTGGCAGCTCCAGCTGTGCCTGCTTTGGGCCGCGCTGTGACTGGAGGCGATTTGCCATGTTGTTTTATGATATCGAATTGGGTCTGTTTACTTTAGGGGGGTAAATTCTTCTCTTAGAATACTACGCACTTTTTGTAGTGATACATTTCAACGTGCTGATATGAAATCAACCACCATTTTAATAGATTGCTTTTGAAAATCCTGCTAGTAATACTCAAAATTCCAAAAATTTTAAATGCTCTCTTGTCTCATCTGACATTGTTCACATTACTTTGTAACTGGCTATTTGTAACCAGCAGGGGAAAATTTTATGAGAATAATTAGCACATTCTAATTAATGTAAAAAAAAAGTCACAGAATGACACTTAGCCAGTCATATTTGCATTTTTGTGTAAAAATGTCTGGAGACGGTACCGTCTCTGACGTGTTGTCATCCCAGCTGATTGACGGTGACCTGCTTTTCACGGAACAGGGGCTCGGGTTCATGGGAGCTGCTGAGATAATGTAACTGGGCTGAAAGGTTACACTCAACAGAACATAACCTGGAGACATAAATACATGAAATAAATATGGTGACTTTTACAAATATTTATTATTGTCCCAGGCTGTTAAAATGAATATTATTGTTTTCCTAAGCTTATAAAATCTGTCTTTCATTTATTCTAGTCTGAGAAACAAAGTGTGTGCTGACTACTGACATAGGCCTGTTAAAAACTTTCAGTGTGGGGCTCTGGCCTTCAAGTAATTATGAAATTTAAAAATGCAAATGGGGGTCTCTGCAAACATCCTCAAGAGAGACTGAAAGAGGGCGAGTGCTGTGGGAAGAAAGCTGCTTTCCAGAAGGTTTTTGGTGAAGGCCGGCATGTGCGACTCCAGTGTGGGGGTGTTGGCCTGAGACCACCCAGCATGCCGGGTCCTCAGTGCCAGAGCTACCCTGCGGAAAGAGGCGTGGTGCCTCCTCCCTCCTGGGCCTCCTGGTGGAGGCAGATGCCAAACCCGCCTCCACCTTGTCCCCCATAGTCATGTGACAGGAAGCCAAACGTTTCTGACTGACTTTCATGTCAGTTGTGACGGTCATTCGAATCATATTCACGGCTTTGCGCTTTTAGGCCTGTCGACGTGTGACACTTGCGTTCTCAGTGGGGGAGCGTCCCAGCTCCAAGTCAAGGCTGCGGACACTGATTCACGCCATTTCGATGGAGGGCTGTCTGTTGGTGGAGAGTTTCTGCCTAGTTTTGTGAACCATGATTATTAGAATGAAACCTTTACGATCGAAGAGAAAACCAAGCACATTCCCTCCATCTGCTGCTTTCAATTTCATATGTCTCATTTCCATCAGCCGCCATATGTTTCACAGTGTGGTCCCCAGGGACAGACACGGACTAGCCTACGGAAGCACACGTTAAGGAGTCAATTTTAACCAGTTTTCATGACAAATTTTTTAGTTTTTAGTTTTACATCCTTACTTTCAGTTACTTCTTAAAAACAGGGTAAATGAAATACCTTAATCCTTTCTTTTCATTTGCTCGATTTGATTTATTCTGACCTGCAGATGTTTTAATACACAACAGCGCATTAATAATCTGTTTTAATTAAAGCTCTCCTGTTAGAAAATGTCCCCCTATTTACTGTAACAGAAACCTGGGTTACAGGTAATTAATGTCTTGGGCCAAGTTCAGAACTGGGCTGCCAGGTTGTGTTATTGACAGTAACCCCAGAAAAGGTGTTAAAATCCTGCCCTTTCAGTTTGAGGTGTGATCCACACTCTCACTTTAGCTGCTGTGCTTTAACTGATCACATCCATTTCTGTTACAAACAGGACGGATAGGGACCCAAATAAAACTGTCAGGGCGCAAAGCTGATCCTACCCCCCCTCGAGCTACATGCTTTTAGTTCTTCTATAAGAGAATAAGAGAAGGGGGGGGGGGGCGCTGAAAAGGCTAGAAGGATCTGAGACACATCATCACCAAATTTTAAAGGAACTCTTTTCATCCTGGCTGATTTATGCAGTGTGGGGATAGAGAGATCGAATCTCCATTCTTTTGGGATTACAATGATGTGGTTTTTTTCAGATACCAGATGTGTTGATTTCCGAGTCGGGATTTATCTGGAGTTTAAAATCAAGGTCTCTATCTATCTTTGTGTGCTGCTGCTTCTTGTTGATGTTCACCCTGTATCTGACTGATTCCGTCCGGGGAGAAGATTACTATTGTACGACTGAGTGTGGACCTAAAGCACCCGCTCCTCACGTCGGCTGCGGATGACTTAAATAAAAAAAATAAGCAGGGAATGTCTCAGCTGGACCAATAAATAAATATTTAATCAGGAAGGACATGTCCCAGGAGTCAGGCTACAGCAGAGCGTGTTGAGAACAGCAGATCTGAGGCCTGTATTATGAAGCTGGGTTTCTTGTTTAGCCGGATAACTCGTCGGATTTAAGGTAGTCTGGGCTAAATGTAAGTGAACAAAGATAAACTCCATTTAAATTGGGGTAACTGAAATCTGACAAATTATCTGGCTCAAGAGATCCGGCTTTGTGATATTAGCTCCAGGTTTAGGGTCCAGGTCTGTGCTCTTACTGTTGGCTGGAACAGCACAGCCCCAGCCACACAGACTGTGCTGTTTAAGCCATCTCCTTGCCCTGGATGACGGCACCCCTCGTTTTATCCCCAGTCCCTCCCCCGGCCCTGCAAATCAGGATTATTTTAGCATTCGCCTGGAAGCTGACCCTTTCATATGGCTCTTCTAATTATAGAGGAGTAAATGGCAGCACAGCATATGTTAGCAACATGAGCAGCGGGCTATGAAATGAACTGTAAGTTAATAAAACGATCCTGTGCTGTTAGCCAAATGTTAGCCCATGTGTTTCGGAGAGTGATATTTCAACACCGTTGTACTTTGGCACCAGCGACTGTGAGAGAGATAAATGGAAATTAGCCTAACGAAGTTGGCCCCCAGTTCACAGGTTACTCGTGCAGTGAACTCGCTGCCTGCGGCTCCCATCACTGCAGCCTGGCTTCAAAACATCAAGGAAAAGGAATTTCATGTTCATGGGAGTACGAATGCACACGTGTGTCAGATCTTTATGGAGCAGTTTGTCCGTGCTGTTCATAATTCAAGATCAGTTTACGGCAGGCTGACAGTGTGCATATATTGTAGTGTCAGCATGTGGCGGTGCTCCTGTTAAGAAGGCGCAGCGCCCCCCACAGGACTCTGAGACCTCCACGGCAGGTGGAAAGTCGAGTGAATCCAGAGATGTCCCATCATTCCAGGAATTCATGCCCACTGACACAGGAGAAAGGAGATAACAGCTCAGGAATGCACGATTTCTGCTGCATCGAGGCCTGCTTGCTGCTGCGCGTTATGTTACCGTGTCAAGACTGGACTCACCAGTACTGATAGTTACCTTCTCTGTATTCTTTGTCAGGTTAAATATCTTTTCTCCATGGATGTCCTATAGCTTGGTGTTTAGATACTGGGTATTCAGCGATTGCTGGAATGTACTGATTTAAGACACAGCTTATGCACCCTTTTACAAACTTAAAATGATCAGCGCAGAATGATTTATATTAGTGATAAACTCTTCCAAATGGTAAAAGCTGCCTTTTGATTGACTGTTGATGGACGTGGAGCCACTGGCTGGTAGGCTGTTTGTGTTTTATTTTAACTGAGTGGCGTAAAATACCCACTGGACAGGTCTGGTTCTACTTATCAAGCCCAGATCTGCTTTTCTTCTCCCTGATGTGCCAGACGGGGCCCCGTATGTCTCTGCAGCCTGCCCCGTATCCCAGTCAGAACCACGGGGGCAAAAGCTCTGCCGCCAGTCTATCAAATTTGGGCCCTAGGGGGTGAAGATCTGTAGTCTCTATCCTAGGCAGCACTGGGCGGGTGAGATGGGGGGGGAGGGGGGGTGGTTGTCACCACAGAGGGTTCTGTTGTTCTGTCTTTGCTACGCAAGGTAGGCCGGGGGCAATGATTAACCTGGGCTTTCGGAAGTGAAATTCTTCCGCAGGGTTCAGTGAGTGACTGTGAGGGGCTGGAATTGTTCTGCGTTTAAGGAGGAAAGCCTGCACTTAATCAGCATCACATGGATATGCAGACACGCACACATATGTAATACCAGACATGTGTGCATGCGCGTGTATATAAACCTATATTATACCGTATATACAGACTCACTGCTATATTATATAACCGCTATTTATATGTGGTGCAGCTTAATTTAAACAAGATGGAAATACTGTCAGTGCACAGTGCACGGTAAGATTGCTGTGGTTAGTAATGGCTTCCAGGGACAGTAAAGGGGGCATCTCGCTCTTATGTGATTCCTGCTGACAATTGTCAGATTAAAGGCATGATTTATACAGGGACTAAGCATCACACAGCACATGCAGATGCTACATGGTGTGGTTTCAGTGGCTGAAGGTTGGGGTGAATGCTGAAATGAAAAGGAAGATTTACTTCTTAACAAAGTAATTAAAGAGATGTACATTTGGGGTTAATTCAGCATCGCAGGTATTCAGACTTGTAAATAAATTAGCGCATGTGATTCCTGCTAATGGATTTTGGCTGCCTCTAGGACCCAGGGGTGCCTGGAGAAGGCGCCTTCGCTGCCTGGTGCTCCACAGGAATCTGTTTCTTTTTAAAGTAATCCCTCGTTTCCAAGCCCCACGCAGACTGCTGGTTCTACAGTCCTGGTGCTGGATATACCTGGACTGGCACTATGCTAAAAGGAATGCTGAACTGCCTCATCTTAGGGTCTATTACCTTTTGCATTCCCACGGAAACCTGGCATAGGTGACACGAGATAACATGCCGGGTTATTTTAAAAAATGGATATTAGATCTATAGTCAGCATTTTCGAGTACTATGCATTACACTGCAGAGGATTAAAAATGTGGAAAATCGAACAAATTTAATGGAATAATTAAATAAGTATGTGTGTGTGTTATATATATGTGTGTGTGTGTGTATCTGGCATACGATCACTTGTCAGCTGCTGCATTTGCTGTAGCGCTGTAAAAACATCAGCACCTTAACACAGATCCATTTACGAGTCTTCGCGGAGGTTTAACAGTCAGTAGTGACCATGTTATTGGCACTAGAACATTTCAGATCTGTTTGTGTGCATCCGTTTTGCCAAACAGCGATGGAATTGACACGTTCTGACAAACAGAACTTTGTGTGCCTTTACCCCGAAATTAAGCACAGATGCTTTTTTACAGACATATTTACTTTTATAGGAGAGTAACAGTCCTTCCTACTCGTGTTAATACATTAAAACGGCAGCAGATCTCAAAGGCGTCCTCCAAGAGCGCCGCAGACGCAGCTTTCACTTTCCATCATGTGGCGCGTCCCTGGCGGGGGGGATGTTTGCTGTCGTGCCGTGTCCCCGGCTGACCTTCACGGCCCTCGTCCCGCCGGGCTTTCCAAGGTTCCCCCTGTCCCCCACTCCCCCGCCCTAATTGATTTCCTCATTACTTACGACAATTTATTACGCAATTATGAGGCGGAAAAGCGAGGGCACGGCTGGCGGCTCAGCCCTGGCCCCGGCCCCGCCGGCGGCTGCCCGTGCCGCTTTAATCACCTCGGCTATAATTAAATCCTCTGCTTTGTTTGTTGCTGTTCGGCGCAGGACGGGTGCACGCGCACACAACAGCGGCGTTACGGTGAATGATTAAATAATTAGCGTGATGCACGTGAGCCGCGGTGGCTGACTAAAGAACGCTCGCGCTGCTTTTGTGTTTTGCCGGAGGCTTCCGCGGCTTTTGTACCTTCAAATTGTCTTTAAAGACAGGATTTTAATGCGTCATGGAAATGCCGAAAATAGGGCCCGTTAACGACGAGATGCAAGCAGCCAATTATCACTTGTGTTTAAATAGTGATGGGGGTAAAGGAAATGAGAGGGACTCGCGTGTTCACCCACGGCACCGAGGGTGACCTTCATCAGGCTGCACTGGCAGAACCAGAACCAGCCCAAATGACCGGCCAGGGGAGACCCAAGCCGAAAAGAAAGCAGTGAATCTCTCCCCCTTTGATTTAATATATCAAAACTTGGGGTGCAAGTCATTCTGGTTAGTATTTTTTTTCTGGAGGCGGGGGGAAGGTTGGTCAATTTAATTAGTTATGAAATGTGAGTTCTTGTCAGGAGCCAGAAGAACTGCTGACATTAAGCAAAGTTGGGCACGATATGAACAGTAAAGCTACCCCCCATCTAAAAGTTAATGATGCGGGAAAAAAAATGGCTTAATAGGTACAACCTCGGAGATGGGGGTGATGGTTTTGAAATTAAACTAAGTGGATGAATGGGAAGCTGTCGCTGCAGCCGGCTTGTTTGAAGCTAATTCATGAATTACAAAGGCAAACAGTGGAGGCCGTGAGTATGGCTTTGTGTGGTAGCCTGTCTCAGCCTGTAGGGAGTGCTGCTAGTGATATTTCCAAGGTTCCCCCGCGATGTACAAATGGAGCGGGTTAACAGGGGATGGGAGTGTTGTACGTCATTGAACGAGTTGTTCATTTGCTTGCAATTTTAATCAAAGCAATCATATTCACAGTTCAACCTCCAGTAAGACCTCCACAATGCTGAAAGTGGCAGCCTCGTGTAATCCAACCAGTGCACACTGCTTTAGGGTTCGCCCCCTAGGGGCACTCTGGAGCAGCTGCACATGCATGTACAAGATGAAGATGTCTGCACATGAAGCTTGATGAATCCGACTGACAGTCCATCCACACTGCAGGATGGTCACAATGTGATAGAAGAATGTAATATAGTTATGCTGAAAGATCTTAATTAAGACCTCACCTTGGGTCCTGACCCAGCGCACCATACAGGGCCCTGGGGGGGCTCAGATCAAAGCAGGGAGGCCCAGCTCAGATCCCATCATGTCAGGAGGGGTCAGCGAATAAGAGTGGGGCAGCTCCTTGTTTTCCTGCCTCCTCCCTGGCCTCCACACTGGGTGTCGCCGTGGTGCTGACTCCGAGGCCACTGGGTGCACAAAGTGGCCGGCCGCGCAGCGCACCGTCATGGAGGGGGCCTATGTTTTCTTAGGGCTCGGGTGGCAAAGTAAAGCATTCAACCCGCTACGCCGGGCCCCGATCGCCACCGGAAAAGAATAAAAGGCCCTTTTTGTTTGAACGGTCGAAGGAGAGCCTGGGCATTCCCCACGGAGCACAATGAAAGGGCCGTTTTGTCCTGTGCCTTTTTTCAAAGACGGCATTTTCTATTTTTCTTTTTACTCTTTCCTTCCATAATTATTCTTGCTCGTCACCGGGTGTGCACATGACATCCGAGCGCAGTTTGGAGTCCCAATGCACTCATGTGCCTGCAATAAACATCCCCCCCCCCCAACGTCCACCTCACAGGCCTCATCTCTGCTGGACAAACAGAGTGGGCTGTGTTGTTCTGTCAAGCCCCTGCAGCCGGGAGGCGATCGTGGGTAAGACAACAGCTTAGTCAATGGGGGTGGGGGGGGGGATATGCCCCGGCTTCTCGAACACGGTGGGCAGAATATGCCATTATCCCATTACATTGCTGATGCACAGATTTCCGTAAAGATTTTGAGGACTTTTACAAACTCTTTTTGTGTAAATAACTAGTTGTTTTGCTCAGGTGTCATTCATCCCCATGAGGAAATTCTCTCTGCCTCCCCCATCTTGCTCTGCATGGGACACACAGACGCGCATACAGGTGAGAGCAAACTTAGGGTCATAACACAGGTTCAGTCAGCATGCAGTGCCCCTGGTGCTGGGGTTAAGGGCCTGTCTCAAGGGCCCAAGGACATGTGACTATTCTGCTGCGGCTAGGGCTCAAACCAGCAGCCTTTCAGTTAGGGGCACAGAGGCTTAGCCTGCCGAGCTACACACCAACATTTTTATTATAAGTTATTGTGGGTTGATACTAGGCATTTAGCTGATATTAAAAAATGACCTAACACCTCAAAAGAAACATGCATGGAATAAAGGTCACTTGAAAACAGAGTATTTATTTAAAGGCCATTATGTTTTCTTGCAATACTGTACTTTCAAGGCAGATAAAATCAATAAAATAAATAGGAGCGGCCTCTTTAGATGTAGGCTGAGTCTGAGCAGGATAAGCGTCTCAAAAATGGAGGGATGGATGAATTTATTTTAACTAAAGTTCATGAAGATTCTAGGTCAATTAGAATAAAATCACATACACATACTAAAGTCAATTTAAACTGTAAAAACATGGGCAGGACTCCACAGTAGTTGCTCCTCCATGCCCCTCCACCCTTGCATGTCCATCACCCATTCCCTGTCCTCTGGGCTGGAGGCTCGTTGCACCTCCGTCCACCGGAGTCTATATCTTGCTGTAACGATACTGCCCCCCCGACTCTTCTGGGTTTGTTTATGTTTCTTCTCTCTCCCCTCATTACCCATGCTGTTTGAGATAGTCCCTATAGATTTCACCAGTTTACTGAAAACCTTTTTAATTTTATGACCAGGCTTTGCCTGTATGTGATTTTTTTAGAATTTCTCCCAAACAGCAACTCTTGTGCAGACCCTTTGCTACAATTCCAGGAAATACAACACTCAGAATCCTGATAATAATGAAAGTTGCATTGGGAACACTCAGAAGGAAAGTACAGTAATCAGACAGAGTGCAGAAGTGAGAGTAGTTGGACTTAAAGGAAAAGATATGGATCATGTAAATAAAATGCTCAAAGAGAGAAGAGCCTAAGGCTTAACTTTGATACTTCAGAGTTTGGCAGGAACCTAATCGCTTCAGATATTTGCAAACTTAAGTAACATTTGGCTGTACAGCAGTCTTCCCTAAGTGTGCATTTGTGCTAAATCTACACAGATAGTTGATTCCTATTCAGGGGGAGACGGTTTTGTCTTCCCTCCATTTTCACTACAGATTTAATAATTTTCTGCAAACAACAGCATTTGTCCACTCTTTGGCCATTGGTCATACAATTGTTGTCCCTGTAGTCCTGCGCCCACAGCAGACCTTTAAGGTACAAAGCTGGATGATGCTTCTTTCAGATCTTTAGACATCTAATATAAACACATTACAATGGCTGTCCTGCAAAACCTGCATGGCTTTACCATGTGATGAATTAGCAGAAGAAGAAGGCATCTATTGGCTATTTCTTTTCAAGGAGCTTAGGCTCTCAGGTACGTCTGATTTCCAGGTCCATGCACATTAAGTAGGTTTGTGCCACATCTGCCTAGTTCAGATAGTCCCTTTAGTCAAGGGTCTTAGATGCAGCATTTACAAGTGATGTGAGTGCCAGGGCTCGCTGCACAGACACCTATCTGACATAATGGAGATTGTGTTCCTAGGGCTGCAGATGTTAATCTTTCACCTGTCAGTTAAAACAGCCATTTCCTGAAGCCAATAAACCCGGGAGGTAGTGTGCAGGTGGGGGAGGGGGGGTGGGCTGTATGGGACTGGCAAAGGGCTGCTTTTGTCAAAACTGCGGCTAGACAAAGAGCCTTTGTTGGGCACCTGGTGTACTGAGGATGATCGACCCCCCCCCCCGGCTATTCCCTGCTGTCCTAGTGGAAGAACAATGACAACTGAGGGGCAGAAAGGAGGGAATTCAGGTACAGGTCATGTTCTGTAAGGGACGTACTGATCGCAGTCTGAGGCCACACTGGGCAGGCGGAATATTCCAGGCTTTGAAGGCAGCACCATAGCAGCCTGCTGGCTAGGATAACTGTTTCCTCACGGTTTTAACATGGAGGACCGCGGCTAACCTGGAAATGACTCACAACACGCGATTAACGTGTCCTGTGGGACAGGCCGTTTTATGAATCGTCCTCGCAGTGCATAGACTGTAGGGCTCAGAGGACCATCTCATTCAACGCTTTTTTTGGGAATGTTCTGTGCGTGCCACACAGCGGCGGTTGTTTAATTGGCGCACCTGTTTGATTTTAAGCTTATTTGCCGTCCTTCTGGATCGAATGTGCCAGCTGTTACAGACTGCCTATGCCCAGTGTCAGTCTCCCGGAGTGCTCCTCTCCAGTCGAGCTGTCCCCGCCAACTCTTGTGTAAAATTAGATCCACCCGGCTTCCATTCTCAGAAATGTGACCAAAGCAAGGTAGACAGACAGACTGCTTTCTTAAGAAGGCTCTGTCTTCTGACTGCTCACATGCATCGCTGACGCATTGGCTATTTTTTTCTTCAGGAACCATCTTTCCACACCACACGCCGGCCAATAATGCTCAGTGGTCCTGAATCAACAGATGTTCAGCTTGGCTGAGGCTGCGAGGTCACTGTTACTCACATGTTTACCTTTTCCTAGTCCAGGAATTGTCAGTCTCTGAAAGTCAGCTTGTGAAATTCAGGAGCAAAACCAAGATTCCCTCTCACCTTTCCTCATCATGTCAGTGACATTTAGACATGTTTAAACATCTCCCATCACTTATGGAAAGAGAAGTAGTGTGATGAGGCAGACCAAACTCAATTAGCAGATACATGTCAGATGGGGGGGGTGCCCTGGGGTCTCCCCAGGCCTTTGAAAACGGAGTGCTGGGTGCTGAAAGGGGCCAGGCACAGGGATGCAGTGGGCTGCACTTCTCAGTTTCACCATGGCAGCCTCTCTCTCTTCTACAGAATCCACTCCTCGAAGTCACCACCTGCCATGTTTACATCTTTACTGTCAGCTTTGGTGCTCAGATTATGGGCCATTAGTGCTGATGTTGACTCATAAGTCACTCAGTGTTAGATTTTTATAAATTTTCCATCTCTTTCCTTCTCTTTTTGAGAAAAGTCTGGTTAGGGTTGCCTGGTGCTGTAACCAAACAGAAACTATCCACAATATGTTCTGCTTATACGCAGAGGAAGGCACTGTAGTGGGGGACACCCAGGTCAGATGCATAGCTGATATATTGGGGAGTGGGGGTGAGCGGCACATGGAGGGCTTGCTTCATCAGCCCCACCCCCGCCCCACCCCACCATGCCGGGTTTCACTTTGACTGATTGCTACAGATGCTCCATCTCGAGTGCGAGGAGCCGGATCCTGGACGCAGGTCTTTTGGGATGAACGATGGCACCTGTTCCTCGTAAGTTAGCAGGCCAGTTAGCCTCTTCATGTATTTTTAATGAAGCGCTGGGGCAGATGGTGAGGAGAAGCGTTAAGACAAAGGGGAGGCGGAGCCGCGCAACAATGCAGCTGCAGTTACACCGATGTTGGGGGGGGGGGGGTGCATGGGTGCTATGCTCACATCTGCTACTCTTTGCTCCCTCCTCTGACTCCTGAAGATCATCCTGTCTGTTAAAATATTCCGGGCACCCAGTTGGTTGGCACACAGGCCAAACAGCGAGAGACGGGGCTGAGGAACGGTGGGGGGGGGAGGTTGCTTGGGTCGGTTTTTGTCCCGATTGCGATACTCCTTTCACATGCGCGAGTGGTGACAGAATGCTTCTTCATCTCGAGTCGTCATCGGCGTAGCTGACTTGCTGCTGCTTCCCCGGAGGCTGCAGGCTCGCTCGCATTTCATTGGCTGGAGGAAGGAGGGCCCAGGATGCTAACTCTGACTGTTAGCTAGCGCTTTAAAGCATCTGCGCATTTCATTTCCCTTTCACCGACATGAGCGGCGGCGATTAAAGTTTAATGTGGAGGGTTCATTACTTCGACTCTCAGGCATGCGGCGTGAATGCTGCTCATTTCCTTACGACGACTCTGCAGCATTTCTTTTTCGAAAAATATATTTATTTATTTCTCCTCCCTGCATATTCAGCAGGGTGACTGTCATTGCTGGCTCCTCTTCAGTTCTCGCTCAGATATAATGAATTCATTTAGAAGGCAATTTTCTAACTATCTAAAAATGCGCTCCCGGGGTTAATGTGAATCAACAAATTTTATTTATTTTATTATTTTTTTAATATTCTACGATCGATTGCTCGAGACGGATCACAGCACGGTGCTGCCGAGTCTCAAACACTTCCAGCCATCCGCTCAGATCATAGCAGGAACATCACGGAAGCTACTGGGCTTTGGTTCAAAAATAGTTGCCTGTGTCTTTAAAAGTTTGGAGGATGAAAAAAACTAGAGAAGAAGTAGGTGTTTCCCTGGAGCTCACCCCTGGCCCAGTCAATAGAGTGGTCTTAGGGGCTTGTCTGCAGAGCGGGATTAGACCAGTTGAGCTGTTCTGGCTGTGTGAAGTGGGGGGGGGGTGCAGAAGATGGATATTATGAGCTGGCTTACCTCAGCTATAATGGGGAATGAGACCGGCAGCTCACAGAGACTTGATTTCATGCCCCTATGCCATGGCAATAATTGCACATATTCTCTATGTTACCAAGGACTGAATGAAGGTACATACTGTAAAGTGTGTATTTTTGCAGATGACCTTTATTAACCCTTCTTCTGAGCAGAACCCCCCCCCCAGATCAGATTAACAGTCTCAGGTACCTGGCAGCATTTCTGGACCCTGTCAGGAAAGGAGCTGACAGTCTTAACTGATCTGGGACCTGTTTTAAGCCCCAACACTGGCAAAGCTCAGAGTCACTTGGTACCTTTTTCCAGTCCACCCCCCCCCAACCTGGCACGTATGTCACAGAAAAAATATAGTGAGATGTCTTTTCCGTCCGCTGAGCCGGTCTTAATGCTGAAGGTTCTTGTAACACCGCATTAGAACGCAGAACCCGCTTTAAGCTGAAGGTTAATCGTGCCAACCGGGGAACGCGGAGACAGTTTTAGGGCTAATATATGGGGCGCCGTCTGTGTGGTATGGCAGAGGATGTTAAAATGAAATATCTGAAATGGACGAGGTCCTCTGGGCTCTTTCCAGTTTTCGCTCTGCTGGAAACAGGTGCTGTAAATCACTGACTGGCCTGCCTTTTTATTATCTTCATAAATGATCTTTGAAAAATATTAAACAGAGATCTGAATTCTAAACCGGCTCATATCTGTCAGTCAGCGTTTCAGACGTCCATCTAAACTCCCTGCTCCCACCCCCCCACACATCATCACTCAGTCCGTATGTCACCCAGGATTGGCCCCTGTATCGTCATGGGAAGCTGTGTAAATTTATCCTCGATTTCGGGACTGAGAACCAGAACAGTGTGGCCCCATTGGCTGAATTTGCTTTCTAGGTGGGTAATACAATAATGTGTTTGTATCCTAGCGATTATTCATTTTGATTAACAGCAACATCCTCCTTCCGATTCCTGACAGCATGAGCATCTGGAGAATTTCGTGGGTTAGCTGAAACCCACGATCCACCATGTCCGTGTTTTTAGACTTGCATGAGGACATACTGTCATTGTCATCTCGGGGTTGCAACCTTCTCACAAAGAACATGAGAGAGGACAAGAGCTCCATTTCTTTCGCAAAATGTTGTTTGTCCTGCTGGCCCCCAGAAACCTGGGCCGTGCCTCAGACTTTTAAGGTCCATCGATGTCACCAGATCTCTTGCTTGGGGTGGCACTGCTGCCCCCTTCAGGCACAGTGGATGAGCGATGATGGATGCTCTCTTTGATGTGATGATACTAGATCGGCAGGGATCATCAGGGGGTTTGGCATGGAGGGGCCTGGGATGCATGCATTTAGCCTGTGTCTGATTTCTTTTCTCTTGCCATTGGCAGGTCCAGGGTCACATGCCTCCACTCATGATTCCCTTCTTCCCGCACGACCAGCGCACCCTGGCTGCCGCGGCAGCAGCCCAGCAAGGATTCCTCTTCCCTCCTGGAATCACCTATAAGCCAGGTAGCCACTCACTTTCCTCTCTCCTGTAACTCTGTCACCTTGTTGTTACATCATGCTTCAGGGTTTGGTTTCATGCTGAACAGCTGCCAAACTGACTGTCTTTTTCCACCCTGACATTTCATGCCACTAGATGTACATTAAGCACTTTTGCCTAAAGTATATTGTCTAAACGTGCAGTGTTTTGGTTCCCTCCCTGCCCCAGCGCCCCTTCCTTTATCAGATCTCTGGGTCGTGGTGTCAGGGGAGCTTTCAGAATCCCGGACTGGGTTTGAGCTGGAGGGCAGCTCCAGCCAGACTGACCAGGCCACACTACAAGTCAGGCTGGTCCCAGCTCAGCTCAGTAAACTTGATGTAACCTGTAATAATGCGGGTACCGGTGACAGCATGCAGGTGTAACAGTTAAATGTGTGTCTTTGAATTGCGCTTGTATTTTTTTTCCCCTCACTTCTGCGGATCTGGGGGACACTGGTAGGGGGCGGGGGGTGTGACATGAGGAGACATGGATAGGTTCCCACACTGGGATCCTTTTCGTGTTGTGCTCTCCTCTGCCTCATTTGCAACTGTCCCGCATCAGAGGAGCTGTATGTGTCTGGCTCGATCCCTGTCTGAGTTTCCTTTGTTTCCTTTGAATTCAGCAATAAAAACAGAGAAAGCTAGGGCTGGTTGTGGCATCACGTCACCAATGCAGAGCGAGAGCATGAGCGAGAGCAAACATCACAAGGCACACGGGTTGACCGGCTTCACCATTTTCCCTGGATGGTGTCCACTTGGTCTGTGCACTCCTGATTCTTAAAAGTTTTTCTTCTTCTTTTTTTAGTGCTATTACATATATTACAGATATTTAAAACCAGCTGCTCTGACAAATCACCAGAACACTTAACAATTCCTGCCTCCACAGATCACTGAAAGAAAGGGAACCATACTCCACGATTTCCAAGTCAGGAGGATATTTTTAGTCCAAAGGGATATTTGAATATGAAATATATTGTATTGTTATAAGAATTGGTCCAACTTGTTTCTGTTTGATGCTATGATCCACGGCTATGGATGCACAGGCATGCGTGCCATAAGCACCGTGTGGAGGCTCGGTTATGTGGACCGGCTGCCCTCTCACTTCCCACCCGCCTCCCTGCGCCTGTCACAGCACGCCATCGGTCTCTGTGTCGGTGTGAGGAGAAAGGCTCCTCACGCAAGCATTCCGAATCCCAAAACAAATCTGGAGGAAAAAAATTGAAATAATTGCTATAACATGCCTATTGACTCCCTGCCAGGCCCACAGCCCAAAGCGTTGGTCCAGGTTCCTTATTCTTGTGGGGAATTAGAAAGGTGTCTTTCTCAGCTTTCTGTAATTAAAAATCATAGGAGATTCCTACCCCAGAGCACTGATCAGGAAAAGGGGAACAAAGTATGCCCCCCCCCGCTCCCATTCTGGTGTTTGTTCACCAATCCAATGCCCATGCAGGTGATGCCTCGTTAAAGTACAGGGGTGTGATGATGTCTAAATTAGAGGAATACCAGGTATGTTTCGAGCCTTTAGTCTTGGTGCTTTGAGAAGCTTACAGAAAGCTAGAAGGAAGGCATGAGTGAACAAAAAAAGGGAGGGGCCAGGAGCCGCAGCCACATAGGGTGATGCTGAATGGCAGCTAAGCTAACGAATGAATGTGGGAGTGAAAGCGTACAGCGAGGATGCGGCCGTTTAGTGAGCATGTCAGCGTGAGGGCCCGTAACACAGCGCCCATCGGGATCCCTCTGCAAGTCATATGCCTGGAAGCGTTTGACAAGGCAAATGTTTTAATACAAATAAGAGAGCTTTTATGAAACCTCTGGCGAGGGTTGCCCCGTGTGGACAGCATGCATTATTCATGAACTCACGGGGGAAAGGGAAACCAGCGAGGGGGAGCGATGCCTTAAACAATTCATGGCCTTCACTGCGGCACTTTCACACTCTTTATTTTGTGTGCCGGTTGCCCCCCCCCCACCCAGCTAGCTTATGTATGAAATGGCACCTCCTGGTTTGCGTGCGTTAACGCCCCATGACACATGCAGAAGAGCAGCCGGGCATCTGCTCCTTCTCCTCCAGGTCACACACCCCCCGCAGTACTGAGATGGGGCTGTTCGCTCCTGCCCATGCTGTGCCCAATGGCCTGCCTGCTGCAGTACAAACAAACACATGCCCGGAAATGGCGGGTCGATGGGGCTGCTGGGGGTCCCAACGGCTATAAAACGACCTTTTGCCCCCCCCCCCACCGCTATGCCCCCTCCAATGACCAGACCATCATAGACCTCCTTCTAGGCTAACGGCTACACTGCAGCGTTTTCATACTTAGCCACGATTGTAGCATATCTCTGCTGGGCCACTTTACAGCGTCAACTTGGTCTGGAGCCGAACGGTCTGATAAAAACAACTACATCAGTAAATGATAAATAAGTTGAAAAATTCTGGCTGATTTAGCACCAGAAAAAAACAGTTCTTTGTCTTTGCCTGCAGTGATTTTTTTTGAGGTTCAGTTAGTAGCAGCTTCCCAGCCTGATTTCGGGATCCGGCGGCATCCCGGAAAGATGAAGGGGCTTCCCAGTGATTGAGAGCTGCTCACCCTGCTCACTGAGACACCTGCCCTGGAAAGGGAAATTTGTTTTCAGCCCCTAACAGGAGGGTAGTTCTTGTGATGTTATTTTCTATGCCCCTTTTCTTCACTTTTATGAAGGTACAGAAGAAACCGTATTTGATGATTTTTAAAGCCACACTCTTTCTTGTTGAACTTAGTCTCTAACTAAGAAAAGTATTCATAATGTTATGATACGGAATACTTGAAATTATAAGGCAGGAGGCTGCGGAGCGGATGCCATGCCTTTATTCTCCAGGTTCACTCAGCTCAGTTACACCAGAGGATCCCTGTAAACACTGGCCGGCCTCCTGAATCGCCGGCCCCTGGGATTTTGTCATTCTGAGTTGAGCAAAAGGACAAGTCCCCAGAAGGGGGCCCCTCCCACTGCCTTGGGAGCCACGCCCACCTCGCAGAGCAATGACATGACAGATGTCTTGCCTGTATTCTTAGTGATGGAGAGGGACACTCACTCCTGTGGAAAAGGCCGTATATCGGTCACATTTAAATACCCCTTCACACTGAGAGAACATGTCACACGATATCACTGGATATGCATCATTCATCATGTAAAGTGTGGACTCCTGATTTGGGCCTGGCACCCATTTCTGAACAAGCTCTCACGCTATAGTCCATCAACACTGGGATATGGGTCAGGAGTTGTTTAAGGTTGCTCAGCACCTCCTCCTTGGTCTGTGTCTGATCATGGGAGGAGAGTAGTGAAGGAAATCCAAGCTGCACCCCTCCACAAGCACAGAAGTGCAGGCTGCAAGCCGAGGCGGGTAGGCGTTTTGGGGGGGCAGACTGGCATGCCTTGTTTGCGCTCGTCTGGATGCCGCTGGGCTGTTCATTGTCTCAACCTGTGTGCATTGTTCTCGCACCCCACTGTCTCCCCACCCCCACAGGTGAGAACTACCCTCTGCAGTTCATCCCATCATCAATGGCAGCCGCTGCGTCCGGACTCAACCCGCTCCAGCTGCAGGTATGAGTGAGAGCAAGGGTGGCTTGGCGTGTGGCAGTGGACGCCGCTAACCGCTAACTACACGCTGAATTAATATCACCGTTAAAACCTTTCCTAATAGCCATAACACATGTAAAGCACTGTTTGCTGCTAGAATTCAACTAAATTGTCCTGCAGCATAGTAATTCAAAAATAATGACAATTTTAGCAACTTATAATATAACTTTAATCATTCTATCTTAGGTACCTAGCAGGCCCTCTAAACACTGCTGTTTATTTAGTGATAGGTACGAAACCACCTGTCTGCTTCCATGTCTATGCTGTTTTGTTAGGTTGAAGCTTAGGGAAGTTATCTGAACACCTGAGAATTTTTTTCACTCATTGGGATATTCGAATATCCAGGTGATTGGGAGGATATGAAAGAAGCATGAAAAGGTATATAGGCAGATTTCAAATGTGTATGAGCCCTTATTCAGAGACAAAATTTCGCCAGCCAGAAACTAGTACCGGGTGCATTATGAACTTCAAGTGGTAATATCTAATAAAACTGATTATCTGCATTTCTCCCCGCACCCATCTTGGTATCATCATAATTATGGCTATTATTAAGCTCTCTGCAAGCATTCGCCTGGTCTTTGTTTAGAAATAGGCGATAAGTATTCCCCAGTTACTGTCATCAAGTTGTATTTACGTAACAAATATGCAAAACGGGAACCGGAGGCCAAAGCCTCTGTGCAATTACACTAACGTTATTACTCCTGCCTGCCCGCCAGCCTGCCTGTGAATTTATCAAAGCGGCCTGTGGGTCTTGCAAAGCCAAAAGATGGATGGTGTCTTGTAAAACTGCCCAATCATAAACATTTAAGCTTCTCCGAAACTACCTGAAGAAGAATCCCAAATGCAGACCCTCGGCTCTCTCGCCTTTTGAAACAAAAGAGGGTAGAAGAGGAGTGAGGGGGGGTGATATCTGGGCAGGACCTCTTTCGGTGGACGGCCCTGTTTTGTCAGCAGCAGTGAGGAGTCATCCATAACGATTGCACATTAAGCTGTCTGATAGCTGCAATTGTTGCTAATCAAAGCTGAGTGTTGGCAGAGGAGGGCTAGACTTGTGCGTTTTTGTCCTCATCGATACATTTGCACAATCTGTCCTGCAGAGCTTATCGCCATCGGCATTAATGAGTCTTGGCAAGTTCCAGCAGTGCCCACGGCTGATGCCGGGAGGGTCTCCATTACCCCGCGGCCATGCGGAGGCGTGGGAGGGACACGACGTGTCCCTGCGTGTCCATGGAGAAATGAAAATCCTGCCGATGGAGTCACGAATTAGGAAGACTTCTGAATAACAGTGGCCAGGTCCTGACGTAGGTTAGGGGGTCTGTTTTTGTTCCTGTGGAGAATGGGTGTGACAGGGGTATTTAAATACCCCCTCGATATTTACCTCAGAGACAGGATGAGTCCTTGTCTGGTTAGGGGTTTGGTTTGGTTATGGAGGTGGATGATGAATAAGTTCTCCTTGTTGGGGATATTTATAATAATCTCTGCCATTGTCTCCTGATGTGTATCATTGGATGAGTCAGGAAAAAATATGAACAAAAGCTAACAAAGAACTTAAAAGGAAGTGAAGTGTGGTGGCTGATAACTACGTGTGAACTCTCTGAAGTTTGCTGACATGCATCACCCTTTTGTGAGCCGTGTACCAGGGTTTATATCACGTCTGCCTGAGACTTCATTTCATCTCTTGCCAGAAAGAAAAGCATATCCTTTCCACTCAAATATATATAAAATTCTTCTACATCATGCAGTTTTTTGCAGATATTTTGGTGGAAATTTGGCCTCTCCTGTCATAACTCTGAGTTTCTACAGGTTGGTCTAACAGGCGACTGTTTCACTCAAAAATACTGCCCTTCGATAGCAGCCCGTCATGGGACAATTTTAAGTGACACTTGTTTTGTGTATGGGTGGCTCACTGTTGCTTCACATTTTCAGGGTTGAGGTTTTGAAAACCACTCATGCTCCCTGTTTGTGGAGTCTGTATGTTCTCTCTGTGTCACATGGGTTACCGCCAACGGTCTGAAGGTATGATCTATCTACTCGTGTTATGATGGTATTTCCCCTGTGATGGACTGGCATCCTGTCCATGGTTCTCCCCAGCATCGTGCCCTGTACTATCTAGGATTGACTCCAGACCCCCTATGACTCCACCTAAGTGGTTGAAAGATGGATTGATTATCCACAATGCTTTGCTTGTTTCCATAATAATCTGGGATAGATGCACAAAGTTCTCACTTCTCCATTGGAAAAAGAAAGTGATAAAAGGTTTTGACCCGACCGCTTGAAGTGACGCTGGACAGGCAGTGTGTTGGAGCTGAGTGTAATTTGCCCGTCACTGTGGGTCCTTGGTGGCTCTTGCCGGCTGTCGCTGGCAGATCTGCGCTGAGAGTAATTCCACTCAGCGTCTCCCTGACAAATTGTTCCCGGCCTACGAGTCATGAGCAGAAAAAAAAAGACCAGAATGCCTCTCTTCATTAGCCCTCACGCCGGGCTGGGATACGCCAAGCCGGGCGGGAGACGATATCGTCATCTGAAACCGCTCCATCCCCATCGGAGTGTGCAGCCATGGCCAAACTGTCAGGGAAATTGGGCTGGCTGCTGTACCTAGTGACACCAAACATTACGTGCCGGATTGGGAATGACACATTGTGGATCATTTAATCTAATAAGAGTAAGGCAATGGCACAGTCCGTTTACTGTAATTAAATAAAAGTATTTTATGAGGCGGTGTATGTACTCCAGTCATGTGACCCGTCTCTTCTTTCGGCATCACTGTGGTCCTCATGTAAGGCTGGCCCGTTAAGCACCCGAGCTCTATACGAAACGTAAACAAAACTCTGAGAAATGTCTGCTTTTAATAATCAGACAGACATTCTTTTTTAAGTAAGAGGCATTGGATAAAGTGGAACATCTGTGCCCCCCACCGTCCCGGCAGTAACATGCCAAGCAGAAGCACATTGAGACCCGCCGGCTGCTTACTCTCGGCGGAATTGCTTGACCGGATTGCCAGGCCGCAATTACTGCCCATCATTCCGAGAATGGCAACTCTCAGAGCTCGTAGATTAAGCTCGTCCAGCTTCAGCGCGATAAACAGATGACGTGGGCACCGGCAGACCTTCAGGAGGGACACTCCGAAAACCGATTCTGTATGAGTGAGGAAGAAGAGGAGGAGGAAGGGAGGAGCTTCAATGAGAGGATGCCTCAGACAAGGACCCAGACAAGGACCTTAAATTATCATTGTCTGCCATTTCTGTTTTATTTTCTTTCTTTAATCCCCGGATACGTGGGCGTTTGGGGTTTCCACTTTTACTGGCAGACGTGGTACCATGACTTCTGAGCTATAAAGAGATGAAAAGTAACAGAGCAGATGTTTGCATTGCTGGGCAGCACGAGAGGAAGCGGCAGGTTTCGGCTTCTCTGCAGCCAGGCGGCGGTGCGCGCCGCCCCCAGCACCGCCGGCGGATCATTTACAGCAAATAATGAAGCGGACAGATGGGTATTTAGGCGGGCAGCTGTACGGACGGTCTGTGCGGGGAGCGAGTTGAGGGACAGATGGACGGAGGCCCAGGTACACAGGGAGGGGAGGCCTCGCACCGCACGCGTGCTGTCTGGCCCGGCAGTGAAGTATAGCTCGGCCACCAAGTCGAGCCGGGACGACGGGCCCGGGTGGAGCACTCAACCCAGATGTCTTTCAGGGGGTATGGTACCTTCCCCCCTCTGATGACCCAGAATCCATCTGTCCTGAGCAGTGAGCGGCTGGCGGGAAAGCATGCTGTCCGGGGGAAAAGGGTTTGGGGGCGCGGGAGGACGCCAGCAGATGAAACTGACAAGACTGAGCTGGGCAGTACCGGGGTAATGAGCTTGATGTACAGGCATGCCTCTCCTGGCATCTGGGCCTGCCTGTGGCAAGGGTGGGACAGTTCTGTGGAAAAAGAAGCAAAACAAAAGAAAAGCTAATGCCTGCATCTCTGAGGTAGAGGTGACCTTGGGGGGACCTCTGACATCCTTTTCCTTCACTGCGTTAGACCCTGTCTTGTTTGGGACTAGTGCTAGCAGGACCCCCCAGGTCAATCAATACGGTTGAGACTCTGGTTCCATTGGGGAGGGGGGGTGGGGTGCTGTTATGGCTGGAAGAAAAAGAGCCGTTCAAATACTGCCCAAATTTTTTGTTGTATTTTGCAACATCTGTCCCCTCGCCATTCGATGAACAAAGAGGATGCTGGAATTGCCCTTTTTTCCTGATGTTTGGTTTTCCTGCCGGCCTAACCCAGAGGGCAGAGCCATCTCCACGGCGATGTGATGAAGGGCTAGGGACTCCCCGAGATGGTGGGCTTTCAACGCACATGGAGTTCCCTCGAGTTGCCAGCTGAACGTCTGTCAGACCACATAACAGTGAGGTGCCCTTTGAACATAATGCAGTCCCCAATGAAAAAAAATGCAGTGTTCTCAAGGGCTTCTCCATTTACTTTACCTCATTGGCTGCATGGTGCGTACCCCTGAAACAATATATTTGAAAAATTGCACTTGAAAATTTGCTTTTTTCAGTGCATCATGAGCGAAGTGTCCCAGCATGTAATGCCTGAGTGGCGTAACTCTCGAAGAACGTCATCAGAGGAAGTATAGTGAACTTTCCGGTTTAACCTTTGCTGCCTCCAGAGGGGTTGACTTTAAATACCAGAGGCTAACGGGCTGAACAGAGACCAAACCCTGCTGTTATGAAGCCTGCGTTGATCATGTAGCTAGGAGCAGGATGAAGGTGCTTGCCTCACCGTGAAAGATGATGGTGTCGTTCGTGTGTGCGTCTGTGTGTGTGTGTGTGTGTGTGTTTGTTGGGGGGGGGTTTCTGCTGCAGATATGACAAGAGAAAACCCTGTTTCCTAGAGTTTTTCTGCCTAGCTGAGCGTTGTCATAGCAAGTCATTTAGTGCTCAAGTAGACAGCGGTGTTACCACAGCACCTGCTTTTTGTGCCTAAAACAGAAAGGAATTAGGGAAGTGACCCATTCACCCGGGGAGGGTCTATAGTACATGCAAAAACGTTCACGAGTGCACCAGCACCACACACATACGAGTTGAACTTTGAAGTAGCTACATGTGCTTTGTGTGTGTGTGTGTGTGTGTGTGTGTGTGTATGTCTATGGCGGTCTGTGTCTAGGTGTTTGTATGTGTGTGTGTGTGGAGTGATGGAGTTTACTTTAGCTCTACCAGTATCACTGTGCCTTTGTCCTGTGATACCTTTTGGTTGGTGCCCCTGTGATACGGCAGAGAGAGCGCAGTCAGGGGGCGGGGGGGTGTGGGGGTCATTTCGCAATTTTATTGAGTCAAGTCAACCAGGTGAAAAGCGAAGGTGACTTTTCCATTGCTCAGATGACTTATTTCAAGAAAAAAGGTTAATTAAATTACAGCCTGTAGTTAAAAGGGTGCAATTCTGAAGTTTACTGAGTTCTTCGGACTAGAAAACACACACGCAAAACGGTGGAGTTTCGGTCTGTCACACAAGGAATAGAGAGAAGCCTTAAGGCACGGAGCTCAGCTTGTCTGTGTCTCCGTTTAGCTGACTGACCTTCAGCATTACCGTGATTACCTCTGTGACCTGTTTGCAGCCTTAAACAATGATGGAGCACAAGGAGGGGGGAGGCTCCTTTTGAGGTGGGGTGATGGTCTGCAGGACCATCTTTCAGTAAGGATCTACAAGTATTCCGAGGCTCAGGAACTCAAACTTATTCACTGTGCCCATGAGTGTACTGCTACTCTATGATCACCACCCCCAGCTGAGTTCATTGCAGCTGCAGTGCCATAGCAACAGCTTCTGCATTGCTGCATGTCTGCCTGGGACAGTAATGAACATTGGATGGCGGGAGAGTAAGGATCATTGCATGGTTGGACAGTAAACAATTTGGGATGGTGAGACAGTAAGGAACACTGCATGATGGGACAGTAAAGAACACTGCATGGCAGGACACTAAAAAGCACTGCATGATAGAACAGTGAGGAACACTGCATTGCAGGACACTAAGAAACACTGCATGATGGGACAGTAAGGAATGTTGGATGGTGAGACAGTAAGTAGAACTGCATGATGGGACAGTAAGGAGCACCATATGATGGAAGAGGAAGGAACACTGTGGCAGAACAGGAAGGAACTCCATGTGGCTAACTTCTTGTATATAATAACACTGTCTTTCCTTCTTGTGGCTGTAATGAGCCACTGAGGCTAAGTGATTCTTCCTAAGCTGTGACCCATTAACTATTCATCACAAAAGACTGGCTCACAGTCTCTAATTTGGACCGAAGCTCATTTATTCAGTTTTTCCGGAACAATAAAGTTCTCCCCACACAAGGTCAGCCTTCTCACCCATCCGCAGCGACTTCAACAAACATCTGTCCAACAGACTAGCCCTCACAAGTAGCCTGGAGGAACGTAAGGATGTTTTTGCATGCTCACACGTAACCCTAAAATGCTTCCCTTTTCCACACATACAAAAGATTTCTGCACTTTATGGATTTCGACAAGTAATTCCCCCTTTTTTTTGCCTGCTCGTCTCTTAACAAATGGGCATCTGTATGATCTCAGAGGCCCTCAGTTATCGCTGTGGGAACCTAATCGGCCTGTTGTTTCCACTGCTGATGGGCCTTGGGTCGCTCCAGGTCTCTCGCAAGAATGGTGCTTTTGTGCAGTACTAATGGGAGGGAGATAAAGTTTCGCAGAGCAGAAATGCATGTTTACATCATGGGACTGCTGCTCACAAAACACCATCTCGGGGACAACAAAGTCTGGTCTGCTGATTCTCCCCCCCCCCACCCCTGCTGCGATAAGGGCGACATTTTGTATTGTTCTATTAAAAACGATTCAAATTTTGAGTTATACTGTCCAAAAGCAGAAAGAACAACTTGGGATAAATATTGATCTTAAACATTTGTAACATGCATTAAGCTAACAGAAATTAGAGAAGATAATAAAAAACTCTCTCAAAAAACCACACTGCGTATAAAACTCTAATTTGATTACAGGATTTGCCTGTCTGTCCACATTAAGTGAGATTCTTACTAAAAATATCTGCTCTGTCCAGGTGACAAACCTGCTGAAAGTAGTAAAGTACAAAGACTGCTCACTAAGCAGACAGTAGGCATATTCTGTAGGCATCGCTTTTAAAAAAAGTAGCCTTCGGAGCCGACTCACAGGAAGTTACATGAATGAGCAGCTCACAAATTCTGACGCCTGCTACTTCCCAAACAGCAGGAAAATCCTTCTCAGCCACGTTGCAGCTGGCCAGTCAATAAGAACCAAAGGCTTAAATAAGTACAGCCAGCCTAGGGGACACTTCTCACTCCTGGAGGTGGCAGAACAAAGCAAAACACCGTCATACTTATGTATAATCCACCTTGAAAATACGCCACCCCGGGTAACATTGTGATGGGCTATCAAAACTAGTTGCAATTGATAAGTCGGTGGTGGGGGATAACAGTACTGTAGTCTTTTTATCTCCTGTACAGAAGAATATTGGTCGAGTCGGTTGTTCGGGCGTAATTATGCCATTTTCTGCATTCATAAATGAAAAGCTTGAGATGAGAAGTAGAACATTCAGCTTCCACTCGTTTAAGGTTCATGTTTTGTCTTCACTGCAGCTTGATTAAAGCTGTCCGGACTCTTTTCACAGTAATATTGTCTTGTAACTGTAAAGTAATAATGCTGAGCATAGATTACATATTTTTGGCTTTTATGTAAATTTTAAATGTTATGTCTGTTTCCTGTATTGAAGATCTCCTCCTTGTGCTTTTTAGCGACACAGCAAACTGGCAAAGGTCTGAGATGCTAACTCATCATTGCTACTTACAGCAACTGTATGCTGCCCAGCTGGCCAACATGCAGGTCTCCCCAGGAACCAAGATGCCATCGCTCCCACAGCCCCCCAACTCATCGGGGCCTGTCTCACCCACTGGCCTGAAAAACGAAAAAAGGTCCTCTAGTCCTATAACACAAGTCAAGGTACGTTAACCATACCATAGCAGGAAAGCTCACTCCATTCCACATGCAGTTATGGTCCAGTTCTTTTAGCTTTGCTTACATCCAGCATGAAAGCAATGCTCTAAGCACATAAAAATGGATATTTTTTCCCCTTTGTTCACTGTGTTGATAAGCAGTTGAACTGTTGGGTGGGCCACAGGATTAGCAAAGGGACTAGGTGGTGAATCTGATACTTTTTAGTGGTTTATAATGCTGCTATGTACAAGGGACAATATGTTTCATTTATCCACCTATTGTATTTGCCTAAAAATAATTTCAAGTGTAGTTCATGGGTGGGCTAAACAATACTTCTTAATAATTGGTAGTTGGGCACACTGTCTCGTGCATGCGCAGCTCATTTGTCTTTCAAACGTGCACCGCGTGTTATTCTGAGAAGTATGCGGCTGCAACCACTGTTCTCAGGGCCCGGCGTGAATTTTCGTTTTGCAGGCTGGTAGGCTAAGGCTCATTAATATTTATGTAGGAACTGCTACCCGATTGGTCAGTGGTCACCACCCTGCAAAACGAAAATTCATGGCCCCGCCGCTCTCAGGCCCCTTCCGGTTCGCGCATGCACGGAACAATTCGCCATTCTCAAGCCTCGCCACTCTTACGACTACGCATGCACAAAAGAAAAGAAAAGAATAAAATGATCATAATGTAACGATATTGCTTCAGTATTATATCAATTATGATGTTTCATCTTTCATGTATCCAGAAAGAATAACGCAATAGATAATGCGATAGATGTTTCCAAATCATTATAACGGCTATGTTATAACTAATATCCAAAGTGCTTCAGATTTTAAGTGATTAATAAATATCTAGGCACGACCCCGGTGAATGAGAGGGTCGCCTCCCTTCGACTTTGTTTCGGGGGACGGGTTCTGAGGGTTATTTGTGCGTATGCACTAAACTTCAGCTCAGAGTATCCGGCCTTCCTGGAGGCCTTGGGGGGGGTGCTGGAAGGTGCCCCACCTGGGGACTCCATCATTCTACTGGGGGACTTCAATGCTCACGTGGGTAATGACA
>JAAGVU020000008.1:24439680-24457495 GCA_011763525.2 Mormyrus iriodes | reverse complement strand
CCCCCCACAGTCCAAAAACATGCTGAGGCTGATTGGAGTTGCCAAATTGCCCGTAGGTATGCATGTGTGCGTGAATGATGTGTGTGTGTGCCCAGCGATGGGTTGGCGCCCCATCCTGGGTTGTTCCTTGGCTTGCGCCCGCAGTTTCCGGGATAGGCTCCGGACCCCCCGCAACCCATATGGAATAAGCGGTTCTGGAAAATGGATGGATGGATGGATAAATTATATGTAATATAATACGATTATTTTATAATTGTTGTTATATCTTATGTGTCATTTTTATTTCATTTAGTGTTAACATTTATTCATTAACAAAAAGGGGACAAGCGCATTGATTGATTGATTGTTAGCATGTGTGTGAAAAATCCTTGACCCCTGTCTACACCCTCGCTTTTTAGGCTCACGCTGGAAGTCCATGACCAACCAGGAGAAGCAGCCGTACTACGAGGAGCAGGCGCGGCTCAGCAAGATCCACCTGGAGAAGTACCCCAACTACAAGTACAAGCCGCGGCCCAAGCGCACCTGCATCATCGACGGCAAGAAGCTGCGCATCGGCGAGTACAAGCAGCTGATGCGCTCGCGGAGGCAGGAGATGAGGCAATTCTTCACTGTGGGGTACGTGGGGGGCGGGCACAGACTTGGGAACCCAGACACATCTAATGATGCTGGGGGGCCGAGTGGGTCATTCATTTGTGTTTTGTTTGTTGAAATTTAATTTATTGTTGTTGCTGTTGAGGCGTAAATTAATGGTCTAATTCAGTTTAAGTTAGACCATTTCATTTAAGCTCGTCTTTTTGTGGAGGACAAGGGAAATGTCTTTGGTTTTAACTTTCTCTTCTTTGCTTGGCCTGAGAGGATTAAGAGGGTTTAAAGCCATAAAGCGACGATTCTGTTTGGATCGTCATATGCTGTAAGATTTCCGTGATTTGTCTGAACTTCTCACGGTTTTTTTTTTCTTTCTTGAGCCTTTTTCATTCCTTTGGTTCTTTTTGCGTTATTTCATCACGCTCTCAAAGCTGTGTTTGCCTTGAGAATGGTGTAGGTTCACTGGACTCACGATGGTGCTGTTACTACACTGGGACTCTGAGCAGTGTTTATTTAGACTAGTTTAGATAAAGTAGGAATAATGTGTGGTGCAAAATGGAATACGCTTTCCTCAGTAGGGATCTCCTGTATTAGGGCATGACTTTGCCTTACGTTAATATGGCAGTTTATTAAGCCATGTCTGCTATGATGCCTAGCCCACCTGCAAGCCTGTAATCGCCAGTTTGCTACACAATAACCAATCACTGTTTCTCATGAGCTGCTGCATTTTGGGAGTGCTGATAAAAAATATTTGCGATAGTTTAATGAAAAGAATACTTCTAGAGGGTTAAAATGAATTCCTTACCAAAATATAACTCTATTTTTTTGGCCTTGTAATTTATTGAATCATGACAAAGGCAGCTGTGGACACAAGCACTATTATGGCATATAGAACACAAATATGAATGCAGTAAATGACTTTAAGGTAAACAGTTTTTTTGTCCATCATAATTTATTTTTGACAGTAAGGATTATCCAAGATTTTACCAACCAGGACCGCAAGTGTGTGTAGGACATAACTTTTGGTATAGTAAAATGTTTAGAACACAATGAAGAAAAATGTTACTTAGCCGGCCAAGGGATGCTTAAATACAGGCTGTGGCACACAAACAAGAGCAGATGTCAGTGAAATAATAAATAATACCCATTTTAAATATATAAGCATATAAGAAAAACAAAAGCTTTACAAACGAGTTTAGCATACACGTAATGATACTCTGTACTTGGCTTGTTTTTTTAACCATAAAATTAAATATGGCTGACGTGTGTATACAAGTCCTATGTTAGTGTGTGCCCATATAAGGAGTGTATGCTAATGAGGGGGCGGTGATGCTTGCCCATGGTATTGACTCTGCTACCCTTGTGTCATGTGGCTACCCAGGCAGGGGCCCCAGATCCCCATTAGCACCAGTGGAGGCCTGGTCTACCCCGGGGCTATGGGCCTGGCAGCTACCACGCCCTCACCGCAGATGACGTCAGACTGCTCCAGTGCTTCGGCCAGCCCCGAGCCCGCCATCCCTGTCATCCAGAGCCCCTATGTCATGAAGGCGGAGCCCGGTGTCGCACTTGGTGGGGAGACCATCAATGGTGAGGATGAGATGGACATGTACGAGGACTTTGAGGAGGAGCCCAAATCGGACTACAGCAGCGACAATGAGACACAGGAGGCAGTGAGCGCAAACTGAGTGGCCACACGGCCAAGCCAGCGGGAAACCCTGTGTGTGAACCTGGGAGGAGACCCGGAAAAGCTTAGCAGGAGAAATGGAGCTCACCTCTGGAAACCTTCAGGAGCCGGCATGCATGTGTGGCTCCCGTGGACCTGACAGATATCTGTCTTAAGTGTTTCTTCATGTGTGAAGCAGAAGCTGTTTGTTTTTTGTTTTATTTTATTCATGGTTTTTCATTTTTTTCTTTTATCCATGGATGTTTTTACACAGTTAGGTTCTTGCCTATCAGATATTGGATGTCAGGACTTGAAAATTAACATTTAATATAAATTCGTAGCTGACAGTGTTACTTCGTCATATGGATATTTCCTTTGGGTTTTTTTTTGGAATGCTGTTTAATAGCTTAAGTTACTATTTGTGATTGGGGTTATCTATCTCACTCAGGTATGCTGTGCCAGCCAACAGCTTGTGAATGTGTTTTTAAACTGAACTATTTAAAGAGAGAGGAGGAAGACATGCAGATTTCATATAGAGACAAACGCAGAACCAGCCCACGGGCGTGTCAGCGAGCACAGCAGGGGAAGCAGCCAGCTCCCTGAT
This sequence comes from Mormyrus iriodes, assembly GCA_011763525.2. Classification (NCBI taxonomy): domain Eukaryota; kingdom Metazoa; phylum Chordata; class Actinopteri; order Osteoglossiformes; family Mormyridae; genus Mormyrus; species Mormyrus iriodes. The sequence continues at coordinate 24,454,643 of JAAGVU020000008.1, read as the reverse complement.
CATCGCCAGTGGAATCGCAGTCAGGCTGTTAGCACGGGTCGAGTTCAGTTTCAAACCCAAGCGTGCCAAACCTTCCATGAAATATTTTACTTATCACTTATCTTAAATTTCAAAGTCTTAAGGAAGACACTACAAGTCTTAGACAATCTTTAGCCCTGTTCATGAAGTGGTATAAAACACCTTTACCTTCTGGTGATTTTATCTTTTTTTTTTTACCACCGTAGTGATGTACTCAGGAACTTGGCGACAGGAAGCTCTGTTACGTATGTGGTTTCCACCAAGCGCTCGGTGCCACTGCTGTCATAGCAGCAAGGGCGGCAGTCATACAGGAAGGCCAAGCAGTGACCGACCCCTCCCCTCCCCCCAAATCCATTACTTATGCCTGATGAGACCTGATGCTCTCCAGGATGACACCCTGGATGACATCTCTTCTGTCTTTCTATTCTGTCTTAATTTCCTGACCATCCTGATTTGGGGCCAACTCCCTTCCAATCAGACTCCGGTCTTAGTGCTAGATAGGCCCCCTATGTGTTAGTCTTAACGGACGCAAGTCTTAAACTGTCCAGGCAGGGGGCCATCAGCTCTGAGTCTTAAAGGAAATGCCGGCAGTCAGGTCCCTCCAGTGGGCGTGGATCTGGAGCGGCGTAGAGTAGTACTACTTAGCTGGAAAAATAGTTCTCAAGGGCAGGCTGGAAGGTAACCTTTATCATGTTTTTTTTTGCTTAATTTATCCTAAGAATTCAGTGTAAGCTGTAACTTGTGTCGGATGTTGAAACGATAGGTCTGATCTGCAGAGTAATTAGAGGCGTAGTAGCTGAGTAGCGATGGGCAGAGCGGTTGTGTGTACCTGACACTTTATGGCGGCCACAGGAAAGGCACACGCAGGCCTCTCTTCCCCCTCAAGGTCGCCAGGTCAATTATGCAGTTTGACGCCCTCCTAGTTTGTTCGTCTGAGTGAGGGCCAGCGGTCCACATCTGGCCCAGTGGCTGCCTCCTCCTGCTGCAGGTTAGGCGGACACAGATCCCTCTCCCTGCGCCCAGTGGCGCCTCCACCTCCATGTCAGGGGGGGACCTGCCCTAAAGGGGGGGTGCCATCTGGCCCCGCGAGGTAGGGAACGTCAGCAAGGGGAGGACAAAGGGGAAATCCATCGTGCTGTTTATTGTGCTCTTTATCAAAGGGCTCTGGCGAGGGAGCTCCCGGCCGGGCCGCAAGACGTTGGGCGAGCAGATGGAATCGGTACATCAAGCTGTGGGGGATTATTAAAATGACTGACGATTCAGTTTCATCTCAAACGTAGCATTATTAATGTTGAGGTCTTGCTCGTTTCCGTACGCCCTTGAATCGGTCGACTTCATTAGTAAACAGTCGATTTCACGGAAACATTCCCTTCTCTGTACCTATGACGGCTGAAACTGTTGCTCGCTCTCCTACTTTCATGGGCTTTTTCAAAGGTCTTGCTTGTTTTTTCCTATTTCTCCACTACTCTGCAATCTTGAGATGTTTATTTCCATTTAGATGAACAATTTCCCCCCCCTTTTAAGGAAAATATACAATTTGATTAAAGGTATTTATAGCTGTTCAATTTAACCCTTTCTTTGTACTTTAATGTAGTAAATGACATTTTTCTGTTCTCTCAGACAAAATTCAATTTGTTTTCCCCCGACAGACATGGGTAGGTATTTTTAGGTTGTGTGTTCTGTTTGCTAGTTATTTTGTACCTGATCTCTGCATTTCTCGCAGCCAGGCCCGCAATCCTGAAGGCTAGCGATGAATAAAGGACTGTTCTTAGGATTGAAACTTGATTGCGCTTACATCACAAAATAGGAAGAAAAAAAATCAGAAAGTCATGCAGAGATAATATTTCATAAGTGTTATAAGCACTGGATATAGATGATTTTTTAAATCCGTTCTGACTAATGTGAAACTGTTGTATAGAAAAAAAAAGAAAAACACAAAAAAATAACAGAAGCCAGTTTTGACTCGTGTGAGTGTGCCTCACAGTTGCTGGATTTGAGTCTGTTTTTTTCCACTTTATTTGTTCCATTTATTTATGCAGATGTGCGTCTTGCGAACAAGGACTTTGTTTTGGCTCCAGTGTTTTCCTAAATGGGATTGGTCAACTGGTGACCCAGGGCGCGTCAGAGTCTGAGAAAGCTGTTTGTTACACTGACGTGATTTAGTCCTACATTCGAAGCTAACGTACAATACACTGTCTACTACTTAGACATTTAATTGGATGTATTAGCCTGTGTTGGCTATCAATTTGTATGATATAACAAGACAATCAGAAAAAACTACAATATAATTCTTAATTGAATTGGAGCTCAAAACAAAGTTGTTTTTTTTTTAATTCACCAGCTCATCATAGATTTTTAAATTGTAAATATAGGAAAATAGAATTATATTTTTATTCATGAATAATTAGTGAAGTGTAACTTATGTATTTGACTTTTTTCCTTTTTTTACACATCAGTGTATGTCAGTCGATGTCATTAAAAAGCTGACAAGTCACTGTACCTCATGTAGATGCTGAATTAAAAACCATCACAAAAGACAGCAGTATTCAAGCAGAACATGGCTTTGTGAGGTGCTCACTTGTATGTGCATCAAGTAACCTGTTGGTTATAAGTGTTGGTCTTCTGCTGAAGAAAAAAAAAATGTAAGATTCCGGTACATGACAATTTTACAAATGCTAAAATATTTAAACGAACCGGCATCTGTCGGAGCAACACAGTGTAATCCCATGCGAAGCAACGCGAAGCCTGTTTCACATCTTTCATGAGGACAGTGTTCAGAGTCCCTTAGCATTGGCTGGTGTCCACGTTTAGCACTTAAGTTTACAGCGTGTTTCAGACTGACGTTTTCCCATTCTGTACTTGTCGACTTCAAGCAGCAGTTAAAAAAATTAAAATCCACCAGGGGCTGTACGATTGTGCCAAATTTTGTAAAGGAGGGTAAATACAGAAATTACAAAAATATGTGGCAGTTTCAAATGCAGATGCGCATGCGTGGTTTAATGTTATTTTTTATTCCTGGTGAGGTTAGATTAGGGGCGTGCAAATATTTATTTGCTTTTTTTTGTCAGTGGTACTTAGCTTAACTTTTTTATATCTATCATTTTCTGTCCTTTAGCAATGCTGTGGCCCTTCTGTTGCTGGAGCTGTCTGGCTCTAAAATCTTCCCTAGGATAAGCAAGTTCCCCGTGTAATTAAAATTAAATTAAAATAGTTAAAATCCCCTTCTCAGCAGGTACCCTGGCCTATGGCAGGTTTTGTTAGGGAGTTATTAGAGATGAAATGGTCTCTGCTGCTGCTTTGAAAAAAAAAATGTTTTAAGTCAAAAATGTAAATAGTTTATTGAAATATCTTGTACAGTCCAGTGTAAAGTTTTTAATTGAAATCATAAAGGTTGCCATCACATTCGTCTTCACATTCTCCTTTATACAGTAAAAGACAAAGCAATTTGCTAAGGATTATTGTTTTAAACAGAAAAAAGGTACTAAAATGTGTTTTGCTTGGCTTCAAAATGTAACACAGCCAGTCATTGGTTTCCATGTGCAGTACTGACGTGAGGTAAACTCAAGAAGAAATTATTCTGCATTGGTACCTACAGAGAGCTGTCTCCTATGTCTGTAGTATTAATATATCAGAAGATGGCATGCCAATTTGCGACTGACTCTGGCATCTCTAGGCACCTTAGCTATGTGTACAGATTCTTAGGTCTTTTCCCCCACAGGGTGTTTTTTTTACATGTTATTATGTAACAGCGCCTTTATATATCCCTAATGTTTATGTGACATTTAGGGATGAGGAGTAACTTGGAGGGGAGGGCGTCTGGCTGCCTGTTTAAACTCATTTACCTCAAGGGTTCCCTCCTTTTCCTAAAAACAAACACACACACAAACACAACAAAAACGTCTTACCATCACCATCACTCCATCTTTTGTACTGCTGTTGACACAAATTAAAGAGACATTTTGTTTTAAAATTTGGGATTCTGTGGTCTTGTCTTATGAATCCTTCTTTTACCTGTTCATGAAATGCTACCTACTAAAAGTCCATTTGATTAGCATTAAATTCTGTGAATAATTTTTAACCTTAACCTTGTCTAATGAAATTCAAATACTTCAAATTATTCCAATATGAGCACATGCACCAGTATATCCTGGACAATGAAACACAACACCAACCCAGTAAAATGAATATTCAGCATAATGATTATCAGCTTCCAGTACATGAATTTTTTTTTGTTTTTTCATTTGTTTTAAATTTTAACTTAAAATTTTACATTTTTTAAAGAAAATTTCCAAAGTAAGAATAATGCTGGATTATTCTGTTTTGTTCTAGTTTTAGCACATTTAGTAAATACACGCAGGCACAAAATTCACTAGAGCCAAAGGTCAGTGTTTAGAGTTCATTACTACTTGGAATATGCAACAGGCCAAATCTTTTAGGCAAATTACTCCTGTTGCATATTACTCCTCTGTAGGTTAAAAGTAATACTGAATTAAGAACAGACAGCATCATCCAGAGTAGTCCTTTCCATACATAAGTGAATAAAAGCAAGCTGATTTCAAACTAATATTTCCCATGGCTTTTATCTGGTGAATGAACACAAAATAGAATATTTTGAAACACAAATAAAGTAAATGTGATTGGCTATCGGATATAAAATAACAAAAAATATGCAAACGTGCCGTTTGTTATGGTGTAAAGGAATTTTATGCTGGGCAGAATGGTGGTAAGGGGGCAGGTGAGAAAAAGATCTCTGTCTGTTTTGGTCTTTTGGGCGCAGTTTGTCTTATTTTGATGAGTGGTTTTTAAATATCAGAGAGGGCCATGGAGAAGACGTGCAATGATTTATTTCCCAGACTCCGAGAGCCCAGGCACTGGCTGTAGCTTTTCCTGTGGGGAGAGCCCAGCATTTAACAACACATTTAAATTAATTTAAATGAAACAGGGCTAGAAAAAATATACTGTGTCCCTGTAAATTAATTTTAAAACATAGTTAATTGATGCTTATTGAGAAATAAAATATACAGTGCAATGAACAACTTAGCTCTAGCACAACAACAACAACAATAATAATAATAATAATAATAATAATAATAATAATAATAATCAATCATCATCATCATCATTATTATTGTGAATTTCTCATTAGCATTTTTAGGCACTCCTGACTTCTCTACCTGTGCCAGTACCGGCTTGGGTCGCAGCTCCCGTTAACTCACAGTCAGGTGTTTGTCAGCAGCCTTTCTAACACGCCTTTCATGTGCATCCATCCATCCTTATCTTTTATGGATCACAAGATTCAAGGACAGGTTTTACCTGTAGACTATCAGGCTTTTCTACAGACGCGCTAAATGCGGATGAAGTGTCTCGGACACTTTATTCCTGATATACAGACACTCCTCACTTACCGACCGAGTTCCCATCCTATCAGTAAGTCGTTAAGCGAGTTGGTCGGTAAGCAAGGAGCCGCCCCTTGCCTATATTTCAAGCATACTGTACCGGTAGTGCGTTTGTGTTAACCATCTTTAGATGTTGTTTTAATGTCATCTTTGCACCATTTACAACATTTTTAGTATATTTATCAATGTTTATACAGTAGTGTACTGTATGCTGTAACAAATAGAGTACAGTTCCGGGTACGTGTTTTCTCCCTGTGTGACAGGTGAAAATCTATGAGTGAAACTGTAACAAACAAAACACAGAAAAGTATTAGGAGATCTCTTATCTAGCATAGCAAAGTTACAACAAGCTGGCCGATAAGTACGAACGTTAATCGTCAACGAAATTACAGATAAATAATACACTAACATACACAGGCATGTCACTGCATTTCAATGAATCGCTGTTAGCGTCCTTTTGCATATTATCGAACTAAAACGAATAAATGTCACTTGCACATGTAAATTAAGATATGAAAGAAGTAAACAAACGTATAGCTATTGCTTTACAAGACGTAAGAAAAGTAAAAGACACAAGAAAATTTTAGCCTTGCGCACGTCGGAGGTTCCCTGTCCCACAATACAAAGCATATGCGTCAAACTACAGGCAACAGATCGAAAGGAAAGTCGGTCGCAAGTTCAGTGTAAACTGATATGGCATATCAAAATAAAGGTCAATTACAGCAAACAATATACAACCTTCCTCCGCCACCCCAAATAAATCAGAGAGCAGAACAAACAGAATAGAATAGAAAGGCCGCGCTGCCGTTTCCGACACCAAGGTCCTGGTACAGCGTGCAATACCGACTGGCCGGAGAGCCGAGCGTGAGCCGGGGCGGTCGCTACTGTACTTTATTCCCGTATATGCTCAGTATTTATCATTATTAATAATAATAATAATAACAACAACAACAATACTAATACTAATAATAATGGATAAAAAGAAAAGCGCTAGATCTTGATTATTATGTGGGGCAACGCTCCTTTAAACAGCTTCCATTCTGTTACACAGTACAGGATCCCAATTTCTTTCTGGTTCTATAATCCTGGAAATAGCTTAACTGTCTGAAGTCAGTAAAATACCCCTAAAAAAACAAGGCAGACTTTTCCTCCCGGCCCGCTTGTTTACCACACGCAGGAGGGTCGCTTTTCTGAAAAGGGATTCCTGAACCATTCTGGAAAGCCATTTAAACGCGTCTTTTGCTATTTTCATTAATCATTTGTCGTCGTTTGCCAGGATTTTCTGTAAGCCCCTTTTCCCCTAGCGCACGTAAAAAAAGCCACATTTTAACTGCGGTATATATAATAGGCGCCTATGTTAGCTCCATCCAGCTGCAAGATCCCTGTGGTGGATGGAAAATTAGACGTGTACCGCTGATAAATCTTATTGTAATTCACAAAGCCCAGCATCATCAAGAGCAGGCGTGGATAAGTTTACCGAGTTTACTCCTTGTTTACTCTGCACGGGTAGCCGGACGAGGGCGTGCATGTGAGCACATGTGAACAGCACGCGTGTCCCGCTATGTGCATTCAGCAAAACTGAACTCTATCGTCTAGATGTTTTTCCCCTTTTAACTTGCTGATGTGTCGATGTTTGAGCCGGAGCTCAGTTACCGTGAATAACGTGTTGCCGTAAGCTAGCGACAGTCCGAGGTATTCTGTATAGGGGGATGGCTCTGCCAGAACCAAATAATACTGGTTTGCTCATTGCACTCATGTTATACTGCAATGTTTATGGCAGGCAATCAAGAGTGTTTCCGAAGTATAGCAAAAATGAAACGCTTCTCAGTTACTCATATTTGCATTTTTTTGCTAGTATTAGGCTTATAAATTAAATGACACCTATGGTCAACAAAGGCACAGCTGCACACACATAATCTGTTAATTAAACAATAAAATCTAAACTTTTATTGACCAAAAAAATGAGGAAAAAATTTAATGTCCATTCATGTCCAACTGCTTATCCAAAACAGGACAATGAAATATTTACTAAAAATGCAAAAAAGAAGCTTCAAAGTGGTAACCATCAGTGCCCTGAAACATATGATGATGGGCAGAAAATAACACTTGTCATTGCTTCCATTGGCACATTTTAAAGTTATTTAAGATACAAGGGAAAAATTTGTCTCTTTACTCAAAGGAAAAAGATGTATGTGCCAATGTTCAAAACATCAAAGGGTGTCATGTCAAAGTCGAGCTAATTTCTCCTGAAACGTGAGTCTCGCTATCGTGTACCAGTGGCAGCTTTGCATATTGAACATGTAGTGCGTCCACGATTAAAGCTGGCTTCGGCCCAGGGCAATATTTTAATCCGTGGAGGTGAAGGGTTTAAGGAATCGTGCTACTTTCACAGATGGTTTAAAACAGATTAGCGCAGAATATCAGATCTCTTAGATGTGTGGGCCCCCCCAGGCCCACTGCTCCTCTGCCAACTCTATTTGCCGGGACGAGGAAGTACCTTCAAAAAAGTCTTGCAAGGTTAAATTAAAACTTCATTCCAAGTGCTGGCCGGTTTTCTGTTGGGCCTGCTGCTTTGCTTTTCCAGCATACCTTTCTGTATTTTGGCTACTAACTCTACACATCTGATATTTTAATTTTAGGTCCCATGTAAATTGAATTGCCTTCAGCCTTTTAAAAGCAGGTTTCTTTGTAATAAATGTTATCCTGTTTACCATGACTGTTTTTGACTTCAGAGTACAGGAGCAGTTTGTGTTAATATATGTATATAAACTCATTGATCATTTATTGGTGGTCATTATCTCCCACTGGTTATCATGTATGTGTGCATACATATATAATAACCAGTGGGATATAATGGCCGCCTCTAATTCTTGAATTTTTCAATGAGTGATCAATGAGTTTAGAGAATCGTGAAGCCTTTTCTGCTTTAAAACATTCATGCTGTGCTGTGCAGGCCAAGTTGGCTGATTTATAAACATTTCTCTGAATGGTCTCGTAAGTGTTAATGGTTATTTTGCAGCTATTTTAAAAAAGTATTTTGGTGAATGAAAAATATTTTTGTGTAATCAGTTGTGCTTAAGTTTATAATGACAATTGGGAGTACTTATAACTGTTTTCACTTTTTATTACTATATCTATATTTTATTAACTCTACAGACATTGATATGAAGGTCTTAGGTCATATTCAAAAGGTTTTATTTTTTAATTACTATCATATGCATAGGTTAACCTTCTTTGACAAATTTCATTTGAAGCTGGCCTCCAAAATACTGTGTTTGGCTACTATTCGAGGCAGTTAATCCATTTATTTTCCAACTGTGAGAAATAATGTCTCCGTGTCAATAATAAACAGTCCTGGTAAATGTGGCTTTTTAATTTTTTTCTTCATTCAATGGTTTGAACGATGAAGCACAACTCGATTAACACATGGGGAAAAGAGCATGTTGACTGCTTTGTAACTTGGAGTACTTTATTGCAAAGTTACATAATCCAGCATTTACATTTTAACATATGTGTGTCTTCCTGTACGTTGGAGCAAACTTGCTCCTGATTTATGCACAGAATTCTGCTGTCTGAGAACTAGTGAGTAGTAGTGAGCTTGCAGGATTGCGAAATAAATAGAGTAATGCACATGGGATATTATTTTTAAAAATGTAATTTTATATATTCTTTCACTCCATTGCATTTCTGTCGTGCACTTATTTGTCAGAGAATTCGGCTGTGTTCCATTTGGGATGAGCGAGTACACAAAAGTCATTTCGGACTTTTTGAAGAATCTAACAAAATAAAAGGTGACTGTTATGGGGGCGTCATCCTCGCAAAACCATCAGTCAAACCTCTCAAGCATGTGCCAATTACTCAGCCACACCTCTATGAATATGTAAATGCTGCCAGAATGCCTCATTAATTAGTAATTCATGCATTTTTCACAAATATGAGACATATCTAGTGTGGTCAGACGATCATTAATGAAGCGAAGACAGGAACAGAGAAGCAATGGCGCTTTTCAAACAATCAAAGAAAAAATTCTTATAGTAAATATTCAGCCAATAGAAGGAAGCGTGCCTGTTTATTCATAGTGCATAGTGCACTGTCATGGTGTCCTTTCCCAACTCTTAGCATGTTTAGGTCACAAATGCTGTGTTTTTATTGATGACGCTGCCAGTTCTGGAATCTGCACCTGAGGCCTGGATGCGGATGAACTGGCCCAGTGGGCCCAACACCTAAAGAGAGCACACTGTAACTGTGCGCTGTGCTGCAGAGAACCTCAGCGCTCACACCTCTCTGAGGACGGCGGCTTTCACGGCCGGACTGGTTAATGTTACAGTATTCAGCATCTGGGCTTCGCATTTGCACTCCGCTTCTTCTCCCAGCAAACGCTAGACTCGTTTTTTGCCGTCCTCATTTAACGCCTGTGTGCTGTGATTTTTCTGTGAGATGTAGCATTTTCTCTTTTTAACAAATATTTAAAGGAACCCAAAGATGTGTTTGGGGCTTCTGTCTTCTGAGCCGAGTGGTAGGAGATGTATGTAGTTGTTTTTTTGTGTAAAATCTACCCTGGATCTGTGAAACTCTTTATCTGGTCCTGATTAGGGATGTACGGGGGGGGGGGCACTGTATGGATTTTTAATTTTCCCCTTATTAAATCATAAGTGATTCAGGGGCAGTGGCATGGCAAGAGACGTCCACCACAGAGGATAGGAGGTGTTGGCTGGGGCGCGTTCCAGGGCCATGAATATAACATGAAAGCAGGGCTGCAGACAGGCACGGAGGGAGGCTGCCTTGCAGGGGATTAGCGCACTGAGGCCACCTCCTGTACGCGGCCACACGTTTTCTGCTTTTTTCTTCCTTCGAAATATATTTATGTAAATGGCTGCTTTGCTGTAAACACAAATGTACTCCATGGAGAGTCTGTTGGGGTGGGGTGGGGGCTGTGGGAGCCACACATTTTCAAGGGATGGGGAAGAGTTAAAGGAAACAAAAGATGCAGAGAGTTAGAGGTATTCCGAGGTTAGCAGTGTGGCTGGCCACACGTGCTGCCTGCATGTCTGGGAACATGGTGAGGAGAGGCATGGATTACAGCAGCTGTGTTGCACGTGCGCGAGCCGCGTAGCAGGCTGAAGAACCGGCCAGTCCACAGGAAAGGCGGCTGCAGAAAAACGGCACGTAGTTAGGGCCCATTTTTCTTTTAATGCCACTCAGTAGACCTCCCCCCACGGCCTGGTCACAAGTGGGGGCAATGCTACATACAGTTGCTTGGAGCGGAACTTGTGCTCCCAGTTGGTGGCGAAGCACACAGAGAAAAAGGGTGGTACTGTGGACCCCCTGACATCTGGAGTTCAGCAGACGGGCACCGACTCACTGGGCTGCTGGGGAACCCCTGGCAGCGCTAAACGAACAGCAGAATGTTTTCAGTGTGTCGCTGTTATCATCCCCAATGATTTGTAGTGGAAAAGTTGGACTTACTCGGGGTGTTAAACCGAGATAATTTAAAGCTTATGACCCAGTTATTTCATCAAATCAATCCTGACTGGTATATATTTGCAGTCTAGCTCCTGTGACCCCTGACAAGGGCGTGGTACAAGGGATTGAACATTGCCACCGCCACCCAGCTCCCCGCCCGCCGCCCGCCACCCAGCTCCTCACCCGCGGCCCGCCACCCAGCTCCCCGCCCACCGCAAAGGCACTGTGTTTTCTCAAGCCTGTAGGTGGCTAGCTGTGCAGCTCGAACATGCTTATCTGATTAGGATATTACTGGCAAAGCGGCTCCCCACACATGCTGAGAACGTTTTTCAGTGTCTCCTCTTCTGAGTTTCTAGCCAGCTTTGCTGCATGCTGCCTTACTCTCTGGAAACGAGACCAAGTGATGACATGCAGTGTATATCACCTCCTGGCTCAGCCCCAGAGTAATGGCTGCTTCCAGTTAAAAAATGAAATATTCTGCCACTAATAAAAGACTCTTTTAAAAATCCAAGTACTTCAATAATTTGGGATTTAATAAAAAAAAGGTGATGATAAACAGATTTGAACATGTATACACTGACTCAATCTGCTTGTCACTTTGTCTATTCAGTTGCTGTTTATCAGCATGATCTATTTGTGCTTGACAGGAATATGAAACAGGGAAATGGGTATAAATAAGATCTTACGTAGTGCTTTTTATTATTAAACCTAAATGTTACATCCCGAGTGGCAGAAGGCAGAGTGAAAACTCTGTACCTTCATCACGTCTTTCACCAGCTGTCCACCATCACTTTTCTGGTATCCTTCTATCCATCTACGTTCCAGCCAAAGACTGATGTTAAGCAGAGACACTTTGAAATCTCTTGCTCTATACCCTGGTATGCCAACATGACGGAGCTGGTGTCTTATCAAATCATAATCCGCTGCTGAACTCAAACATAACCCTTATCTTGCACAAACTATTATTTTTTTATTTCAAAAGAAGATGTTCTTTTTTTGTTATCAAAATATTCTTTAATTCAAGAAAACTACAAATCATTATTATACAGGCTGGCATCCCATGCAATGATATGTGACAAGCTGTGCCTGGTGAGGCGTCAAAGGCAACTTAACATGCTACCATAATGTTGTATAATATTGAGAAAAAAAAGTCCCTTTGTTACCTCCAGAGGGAGGTGCAGTGTCAGAATATTATCCGAAATGTCAGGGACTCCCTGTGAACGAAATCATGCTGGCAGGACTGCAGATCTAAAGGAAATTTGTACCAAAAACGTTGTCATCTTGAAAGTACTTGAGATAGTTGAAGGTACTGGATACACTGTGACAGCCAGTGAGGGCAGGTTTGATATTGATGCAAAAAAAGGCAGCCGACCTGTTTTTACTGTGCAGAGGTTTTCCAAGTTAAACTTAGATAAGACAAAAGTGTTATAAAATGATCTCCCAAGATTTACTGTAGTGGCTGGTTTTAAGTCATTGTTGCTATATAATTGCGGCCTAAATTGCACTTTCAGCTTGTTTAAACTCATATTCATACGTCTCTCATTACATCATGCTGATAACCTTATAAGGAATGGATTTATTTCAGAGCAACTACATATGACAGTGATAATACTGGTTTTTAAATGCTGATGTTTCTTTGACGAGTTGATTTGGTTTCTCCAGGTAGCAATGCAAGAAAAAAACTGTAATTGTCAGACTTTCGCAGTATTGGATTGAATGGGATTTACTTAACAGGGTAAAATCATATGGTCAACAAGCTTTACCTTTTACGATAAAAATTTGCATGAATAAAATTGCATTGACACTTCAAATACTATTTATATGTTTGCTCTATATATGATGAATACGATGAATGTTGTTTGTAATGAATGGATCTTTGGGTTAGTATAGTTTAGAAAGACGTGGCCTCACATGTTTGAACTTTGTACTGCAATATAGGAGCCATTATCAGAGTCGTAAAATAAGTCATTATATGTAGGTTGAAAAAAGAGCCATTATTATCATGTACATTTACGCTTGTCCTGATTAACTTGAATCAGGTAAGATGTGCCTTTGCTATTATGTCATTTACCTTCAAGTGTATTTAACATCAAAATTTTTGGAAGCTGCTGTTACTTTGACTCAAGTCCTTTAATATTACTTGTGTTAAAAATTAAAGTGAAATTCAAAAAATGTTGGGCAAATGTTTTTCTTATACAAATAAGCATTAGCTTGTCCATCTGAAACTTGATCGGCTGAATTGTGTAAGTAGTGTTATAGGGTTATATTGTATTTTTAATGTGTATTTAAGAACTCTAGTATTTGGTGTGTTTAAAATGGTTTTAAAGCTATGTGTTGCTGGATAATAGTGTTGCCTTGACTTTAAAAGTATTTTTTATGGAAGAAATCAAGAGAAAACTTTAATCACCTCACATAAAGCATCTTATATTCCAGTATGCCACCACTTTTCAATCCTAATGTGCCTAATGTGAAGTTTCTTCCTTTTTGTTGGCTAATTTTTAAGAACATTGGCTGGGTTATAATGAAATGGCAAAGTCAGATCTATCGTTAAGGTTTCTATAACTTGAAGAGATAAAAATGTGATTTCTTACAGCTAATACAGGATTAATTATTCAACTCTTGAACTTAAGAATGATTGACTGATTGAATAGTCGATCTGTATTACCAAGGCTATTTCTTCACTGAGACAAAGAGTTCTTCAGTGAAGATTTGATAGGCAGCATTTACTTGTTTATAACTGTAACTTAGTAATCTGTTTGCGAGCTGGAGGAAGTGTGTGGAGATAGGCAAAACGCAAACCAAGGTCTAACCCCGCAGGCTGACATGGTACCATGGTTAACGGGGCTCGGTTTTAATCGTCTGGTGCGGTCACATTGGGCCCCGGACGCTTAAAACATCAAACGAGGACATATATTACTTGTTAGAGGCACGTAGCAGCGAACAATGAAACGGTAATGAAAATGAAAGAAGAAAACCTCAGAAGGCAGCAGGAATGATTGTGTCCGACACATATAAGATTATAGTTGCTCTTGAACTATGACTATGTAATTAAAGTCTGGAAACTTGAAATATATAAAAAATTTGATTATAACGAAAGTAATGTGCTGCCAGCTCAATGGTTTCTCAGTTAAATGTTTTTCCCATTTATAAAACCCGACAGGAACTTCTGTTGTACATTTTTACAGAGTAGATGTGAAGGCCTCTGTAAATATGATGTAATTATGTGTTTCTTTTCATGGGAAGAAAAAAGATCACAAATGATTGGAGTCTAAAGACCTACTCATCTGTTGATTTTATGCCATTTTGTCACAAAAAGATATACTTCTTTCTTCCATACGTACCAAAACAGGATATGAAAGGTGTGAGAAACTCAATAAGTCGTTTTGACCCCTGGGAGAGGCGCTGATGCAAAAACACAGCAGTTTTTTTGGATCACAATGTTAGTATATATTTTGAAGTATTCTATTAAATCGCCTATTCCCTTTCAGAAAAAAGTAACTCAGTCTCACTTTTCCTGTATGGCACAATGGTCTGGTTTAGATTGGGAAGGCTTCCACTGGGATGGTTCTTAGCTGAATTGTTTATTCTTGGTTGGGTTCCCTGCTCACAAGAATCGAAAATCCTGACCTGGTACCTCAGCTAACAACACATGTAACATACAGAATAAAAATAATTTATTAATGACTAAGCTTGCCACTGTTTTGTTATTGTGATAGACATGGGTGATGAAAATTGATTCTGTAGCTTTTAAGAATTATTATGCTCAGAAATTAAATAAAGTTCAAATGTCTGTTCCTCAGAGGCAATACTATCCATTTTACCCCAACAGCTGCTGGACCAGGAAACCATTTGGGTGAGACAACCATGGGACCGTTGTACTTAATCTCAGAGGCAGCCTGGTATCACCCTTACTGCTGTTCTCTGCTTGCTAACAGCACTGCATCATCACCATCACTGTGACACTCTGCTCTCTGCTATGAGCACTGCATCACCATCAATGTCAATCAACCAATCAATCAATTTTATTTTTATATAGCGCCTTTCACAACAGAGTTGCCCCAAAGCGCTTTACATGATATTGAGAGA
>JAAGVU020000008.1:24426000-24439580 GCA_011763525.2 Mormyrus iriodes | reverse complement strand
CAGTATGCTGTGTGTCTTCAAGTATGACTGAAGTTGAGCAGCCACTATCTTCTCTAGAACTTTTGACAAAAAAGGTATATTAGAGACGGTCTGTAGTTACTGAGCTCCTGTGGATCCAAACTTGTTTTTTTCAGTAGTGGTCTGATTACTGCTGCTTTAAATTGGTCAGGCACATCACCTGCGGACAGGGACGCATTCATTATGGCAGTTATAGGTCTTGCCAGAACTCCCAGGGATTCTTTAAGAAACTTAGTGGGGATTGAGTCCAGTGGACAAGTAGTCGGTTTGGTCTTATTTATAATAGTTCTTAACTTGCTCATCAATTAATTCAAAAACATTAAGGTTGTGTTCACATTCCACTTGCACTGGAGTTAATTTTGGGCCATTTGAACAAGTTTGAAGCCTAATGTTTGTAATTTTATCATTAAAGTAGTTCATAAAATGTTCACTACTGAAATTACTCAGTGGCAGAGGTTCAGCCTTATTTGTTAAATGAGCTATTGTTTTAAAAAGGTATCGAGGGTTATTTCTATTGCGATCAATAAGGTTGGAGTAATAGACTGAATGTGCCCTACAAAGGGCTTTCTTATATTGTTGCAGGCTGTCGGACCATGCTAACTTGAACACTTCTAAACCCGTGGATTTCCATTTGCGCTCCAATCTGCTGAACTCCTGTTTGTAAGAGCGTGTGTGATCATTAAACCATGGGGAGTGTCTGGTGGTTTTTACCGCCTTGTTTTTCAAAGGCCCTGTTTCGTATAAAATCTGACAGTACAATATTAATGTCATCCGTGACTTTGCTGACATCTGAACTAGACAAGAAGTTCACATTACTTACTGCATTAATGAATCGTCGGGAGTTTATATCATTTAGGTGACGTGTCGTAATAATCTTCTCTGCCATAGTAAAAGAGGGAGGCTCAATCATGAGGGTGATTAGAAAATGGTCAGTGAAGGATTTATTCAATGGACAGACATACATGATGGACATGAACTCCGTGAGTGATAATCAAGTCTAGTGTATGATTGTAAACATGTGTTGGTCCTGTTACGTGTTGGTAGCATGAGTCCAGGAGGGACAGGAAACTTTTGCTGAAGGCGTCAGTCTTTGTGTCCACGTGTATATTGAAATCTCCAAGTATTACAATATTCTATAAGTTGATAACCAAGTCAGAGAGAAGTTCCCCGAATTCCATCAGAAATGAAGTGTATGATCCTGGCGGTCTATACACTGTAAGAATATAAATGGGTAGGTCATTCACCATGTGAATTAGCATTGCTTCAAATGTCTTTTATGTCTTTTATAATTTTGGGCTAGATTTTTAACAATGAGTTAAAAATAGCTGCCAAGCCGCCTCCACGCTCCAAGCCACATGGTTTCTGTAGAAAACTAAAGCCATCAGGTGAGGCTTCAACAAGAGGAATAGTGTCTGTGGGTCTGAGCCAGGTTTCTGTTAAAAAACACAGGTCTGCACCAGTGTCAAGAACCATGTCACTGACAAGAAGTGATTTACTTCCTAAAGAGCGGACGTTCAATAGAGCACATTTTATGATGGGTTTATGTTTATGTTGTGGCTCATGTAGTCTTGTTAGTGGGATTAATATTAAGTTATCCGCACAAGAGCTCCCAGTGGAACGTTTAGGTCTATGTCTTGGTCTAATAATACTTACTATATTCCTTCTAGGCTCACTCAACTCTAACTCTAAATAGTTAGGGGACGCCATGTTGTGGAGCACCTGGGTCAAGGCCAGACATGGTCTAAAGGTGGGAGAGTAAACAGCCTTCGATTTAAGATTGCAAGGCTGAGGCCTGGGTGGTGCTCTCAGTCATGCAGATAATTTACTTGCCATGTTTTAGGATAACATGAATGATCCCCTCCAATTAGGATGAAGACCGTCCCGTTGATAAAAATAAAAAAGGTCCCAATTATCCACAAAGGCAATATTCTGAGAAACACACCAAGTCTCTAACCAGCGGTTTAGGGAGAGTAGCCTACTATAGGTTATGTCCCCTCTATAGAGAATTGGTAAGGGACCAGAGACAACTAGATTCCGGCATTTTGTTTTAGCTTTTGCACACATAGAAATGAAGCCTCTCTTTAATACCTCGGATTGTCGAGACTTTATATCATTAGTTCCAGCGTGAACAACCAAGGTGGAGACTTCATTGCTGGAGAGGGAGTCCAATTTTGCCCCGATGTCGGAAACTATGGCCCCAGGGAAGCATTTTACAGAAACCGCTGCTTTACGACTGTTAGAAACTCTAACGTTTCTAAGGATCAAGTCTCCAATCAAGTGCACCTTTTCCGCTCCGGCAGACGCACTGCTGAGAGCAGAGAACCTGTTACTAAGCGCAACAGCCGACTGGTGTACAGGAACTCTCAGCCTGGAGCTCCTAGGACCGCGCCGGACCGTGACTATGGGGTCGCGTGTGCTGCCCGCTGACACACTGCTCTCTGCTGAGCACTGCATCACCATCACTGCAACACACTGCTCTCTGCTAACAACATTGCATCACCATCACTGTGACACACTGCTCTCTGCTAACAACATTGCATCACCATCACTGTGACACACTGCTCTCTGCTGAGCACTGCATCACCATCACTGCAGCACACTGCTCTTTGCTAACAGCAGTGCATCACCATCACTACAACACGCTGCTCTCTGCTAACAACACTTCATCACCATCACTGTGACACACTGCTCTCTGCTAACAGCAGTGCATCACCATCACTGCAACACACTACTCTCTGCTAACAGCAGTGCATCACCATCACTGCAACACACTGCTTTCTGCTAACAGCACTGCATCACCATCATTGCGACATGCTGCTCTCTGTTAGCAGCACTGAATTTCCATCATCACGACACTTTGGTCTCTGCTAACAGCGCTTCATCACCATCACTGTGACACTCTGCTCTATGCTAACAGTGCAACTACGTGTGTGTGTGTGTGTGTGTGTGTGTGTGTGTGTGTGTGTGTGTGTGTGTGTGTGTATGTATGTGTGTGTGTTGATAAGTTGGAAGGCCTAATGAAAGGTGAAATGTCCAAAGACTTTCAGGAGGTTCAAATACACTTGCATTTCCTACAGTGTACATGACGCTGTTGAAAGCATTGCCTATGCAAAGCAATTTAAGATATTTATTTCAAGACATTTTCACAGTAGAGTGAGATTTTGCAGAGCATTTATAATTTGTCATTAAGAAATAGGTTCCAGCTTTTTAAAGTAACATCTAAAAAATTATGTAATAAAAATGGAAGCACAATTAAAACCTGTTATTGCAATCAAATATCAGCACACATTTCTGTTAATATAAGTTTTTTTATCCTGCATTAAAGTTCCCAAAAGACATTTTTCCCTCCTAAAGATCAAATAATGTCTATAGCTATGACTTATGAATAGTGCAGGGTAGTTTTCATGAAAATGCTAATTATGCTTCCCTTTCTGTTTAGCTGAATTTTTTTCTATTTTATCTTTGTTATTGTGATTTTATGCTGCCCGGTTCAATAAGGAAATAATTAAAATCTGTTCACTTGCTAAGAAATTTCCTTTGCTAAATTAGCTTTATCTTGATTTAAAAATCACATCTGAATAGCTTAGTCAAGATGTTAAAAAATCATACTGGAGCAATTTTTTTTCTGAGCTTTTTCACTTCACTGAAGAACGTTTTGTTAATGTGAATGTTCAGTCTGTGTCTATATATACATATATACACTGATCAGCCATAACATTAAGACCACAACCCTAATATTGTGTAGGTTCCCCTTGCGCCCCCAAAACAGCTCTGACCTGCTGAGGCATAGACTCCACAAAACCTCTAAAGGTGTCCTGTGGTATCTGGCACCAAGACTTTAGCAGCAGATCCTTGATGCAGTGGTTAGCACTGTTGCTTCACACTTCTGGGACCTGGGTTTGAGTCTCCAGCAGGGCTCCATCTGTGTGGAGTTTGCATGTTCTCCCGGTGTCATCGTGGGGTTTCCTCCGGGTACTCCGGTTTCCTCCCATAGTCCAAAAACATGTTAATAGGAGTTCTCAAATTGCTCATAGGTGTGCTTGTGTAAGTGAATGGTGTGTGAGTATGTCCTGTGATTGGTTGGCACCCCATCCTGGGTTGTTCCTTTCCTTGCTCTCGTAGTCTCCGGGATAGGCTCTGGACCCCCTGCGACCCTGAGTAGGACAAACGGTTCCCTGGTTTTGGTCGCTGGTCTTGTTAATTGCCTTTCTGTGTATCGATCATTTTTGCCTGTGCCTTGGCAACTATTACGCCTAATCCCTGGTTTTGATGCTTTGTGAGTGTGTGTGGTTTGCTTAGTATGGAGGGACTGCCATTTTTTTTGTTTCACTTTCTTTGTAACTTTTGGTTGAGGAGATTCTGTGAGTGATTATCTTTTGTTTTGCTTTTCTTTTAGTCAGATAGGTTAGTTTTGGGACGGTGCGACAGTTTGTTTTGTTTGTTGTGTTGGCCTGGGTCACACTCAAAGTCTATATAACCACTGTGGTGACACCTTTGTATATACACACTCCGTTTGTACCCATATTCCAGTATTCCCGTGTTGGTTTTCACCACACCCACAGACCGGGGCACGTGACAGTAAATGATGCACCGACGATGTACCAGGTCACCTTCTTCCATTGCTCCATGGTCCAATTCTGATGTTCACATGCCTATTGCAGGCACTATCGTTGGTGGACTGGGGTCAGCATGGGCACTCGGACCGGTCTGCAGCTACACAGCCCCAAACCCAGTAAGCTGCAATATACTATGCGTTCTGACACCTTTCTGTTATAGCCAGCATTAACTTTTTCAGTAATATGTGCTGCAGTAGCTCTCCTGTGGGATCATACCAGATGGAATAACCTTCACTCCCAACGGGCATCAATGAGCCTTGGTTGCCCATGACCCCATCACTGCTTTTCCGGTTGGCTTTCTTTGGGCCACTGTTGGTAGGTACCACTGACCACTGCATACTAGGAACACTTCACAAGACCTGCCGTTTTGGAGATACTCTGACCCAGGCATTTAGTCACCACAATTTGGTCCTTGTCAAAGTTGTTCAGATCCTTATATTTGCCCATTTTTTCATGCTTCCAAGACATTAGTTTTAAGAACTGACTGTTCATTTGCCTGAAACTGTCAAGGGTGCCGTTGTAACAAGATAATCGATGTGATTCACTTCACCTGTCAGTGGTTTTAATGTTATGGGTGATCAGCATGTATGTATTTATACATTCTGTATGCTTTCTGTTACATACACAAGCAGAGTTACAAATGAATTATGATTCAGAATCAGTGCTGTTCACAGATTCAGATCTAACAACACTTCCATACTTCCATGAGTGTGTTTCTGTTTTTTGTTCCTGATCTTGCTTTGGATCACAAGGCAGCTCCATGGCCATGTACTCCTCCTTCTTGTGGAAGTAGTAGTTGAATCTGGCCACGGCATACCTGGAAAGGAAGCACAGTGTTAGGAGGCACCTGAGATTGTGGAGGATACACAGGAACACAGCAGTTCTGTGCAGCTTCTAGCAGGGGCAGTGACCTACCCCAGCCCTTACTCCGGCTTCCAAAGCTTCTACATTCATCACAATCCATACTTCATTCAGCATACCAGACGTTCCACGCATGCTTACTGCCTATATGTCTATATTACGAGCTGCTCATTATCCCTGGTTTAGCCCTGGTTTTAAAATGTAAGTGTAAGTGTGAAGAAGAAAACGTACCCGTCTTAGAAAGGTTACTTAGATACAGCGGAGGGAGGACTCAATGATGCAATTCACTGAGAAACCAGGGACTGTATTTGTCTGCTCTGTCACATTCATTTTTATTTCCATCCACAGAGATGAACAAAAGTGCAACACCTGAGTTATTTGAAATTCAGCAGCACGCCATTGATCAGCCATGAACCCAGAGCCTGTCATGTCACGTCAAGTGAGATAAGAGCTACACAGGCTGAATAGCTGGGGAGGGACTTTTAGGCTCCGGAAGGAGTGCCTTTAAATATTTTCTTTGCCTGTGAACTCAGCATAAGACTTTGATTTGAAAAGTTATTCATTAACATTTATGTGGGATGTTGCCATGACACTCGCTTTCAGTGGGGGGTTAAAGCATTATTCATCTAATACGCATTATTAAGGGCTGGTTTAAGTTGTGTCGTGTGAAAGCAGTTCCGTTCAGACACAAAAAGGAGATGATTATGTTACAATTTTTAATTCACCCAGTTCCCTTTAAAGGGAAGCAGCTTGGGGGCGGGGGGTGAGGGGGTAACACTTTAATACAGAAGGGTGAGGGATAAAAGACAATTAGGTGTGAGATTAAGGTGGAATTTGGCAAAATGTCAGTAATTAACGAAGACATAAAAGTGAAGCAGTGAGTGATTAAATAAGAAACAGGAAAAGCCTACAGGAAACAGATGGTTGCAGGAAAAATGATACCCTAAACTATGTGTGATTATAGCATTTCCATTCCAGACATCAGATAAAAAGGAAATTGCATCGCAAATGTAAATAAGAAGGCAGGTAACAACAATAAGCCCAGTGTCCAAGCACCCAGTGTCAATAAAATCGCTGCATGCTATCCTTTAAGAGAAATGAATGACTCTACCTGCATTTATTTCGATATTTCAAATGAGAAAATAAAGGAGCCACACATCAAAGGTCCGTTACCATGTAAGCTGTAAATCTGACCAAAGGGATGCTCTGTGATTTATTTCCTTTTTTATATAACTAGGAGAGTATTTTGCCCTATATAACAAAGGAAATGGAGGGTAATGTAAGGTACCGCGTTAAAAACTCAAAAATATGGAGGGACATTTCTCTGAAGGTAATTATTGTGGCTGCCTGTTTTCTGTACAGTGTCATTTCCCTGAGCCATTCAATCAACCTTAACATCTTTATCTCACCCAACACATAAGAGGGCTCTACAGTGTCATGCAATATGCATGGGTGATTCTTAATACGTGTCATTAAGGATTAAAGAAAGAAAAGAGACTTCAGTCCTTAATTTCAATCTTTCTCCTTGCACTTCTCCTTTCACTTAGATATTATTATTAAATCAGTGGCCTTCCATCCATTCCTGCCATTAAAGCACTCGAGAGCAGATCAGGTCAAATGCCCCCATCTTGTTCTTCTGGAATAACATTATTCCCTGAGCGTCGTGTAATAAGCAAACAGTCATATATTATGTAGCATTAGTATGGTGTTGAAGAAAATCAAAAAGGAAATCATTTACTTGGAGCCACAATTAATCGGGCTGCTCAAGACTTTTTACAAACATTTTTCCTGCACAGACATGGATTTAATTTCTCTAAAACGGTTAATTAACTTTGGCACCTTTTCCGTAATCTGCCGATTGTGTAGATGAGCCCGTAGTAAGTGAATGTTTGCAGATTCTTTCCCAAGACGGGAGGTGTCCTTTTCTCCATCAGGGCCGGCTTTTTGTGCTTTTTTTTTTATAAATGTTCTGTGTTTAACACTGAACATGAAATAAAATCAACACAGCCCCTCACACGGTGAGGGATCCTCAGGGCTACAGAAGGAGCTCACAGTAAATCATACAGTAATTAAAACCTTTTAACGAGCCTCGTGGCACCGAGTGTCCAGGGCTCACCCTTTTATCTAAGCAAACTAGGACAGACCTGGAGGGAGATGAAGACGCCAGGACTCGGCCGAACGCTCAATTATGCAGCGGCTCCTACTTGGGCATCTTTGCATTTGGCAAGGAAATGCATGAACTTTACTCTTTGTGACGAGTTTGCGTTG
This sequence comes from Mormyrus iriodes, assembly GCA_011763525.2. Taxonomy (NCBI): domain Eukaryota; kingdom Metazoa; phylum Chordata; class Actinopteri; order Osteoglossiformes; family Mormyridae; genus Mormyrus; species Mormyrus iriodes. Next base: position 24,431,817 of record JAAGVU020000008.1, on the reverse strand, counting down.
CTGTAGATACACATATATAAATGAACAAATAAACACAAAGACAGGCATTGCATTAGGGGATTCTCTGTGGGTCCGAAAAGGCCCTCGTCGGTTCCCTGCCATTATTGCTGCCAGCCAGCCCGCACGCCGACAGTGGCTGCTTCCAAGTTGAGGCCCCCTGCGTTTCCAGTGTGTACAGACAGGGTCAGACCGCCCAGGGCCCACAGAAGCATCCATGCAGAATGACTGCCATATGTCTGCAGCAACATAATTTATTTCAGATGCAAAAGTCTCCTTTCATTCTTCCAGTGAAGAAACTTGGCCTAATATTTTTGTATTTTCAAGGTTGATTTACAAATTGCAGTTTTGTTATTAAAAATTAGGTACCCAAGGAAAACTGAAACTAATCTATATAGACAAAGGGTATTTGTTTATGGTCGCTTTGCACAGGACAGTCATAGTTTTTTTTAAATTTTATCCCAGTTGTGTGTCACTTCACATTGAAATAGTTTTGAGTTTTATATACAGCCTTCATACCATTTTTTAAAGTGGATCAGTCAATTTTTTTATTGTACTTATTTATTATATTATATTATATTTCATCCTTGTGTTTTGTGTCCTACAGCTCAAAGATTTGAGTTTTGAGACTTGAAACGTCCTTGCACACAATTGTGCAGCTAAAATTACACACTGACATACTTGAAAACATGTTAAAGCAAACTTTTTAAAAGCATATATTATAAGGTACTCTTTTCAAAAATGTTGAAAGGCATATCATTTTCTGCCGTGACAAATGAATTCCTCAGAAATCAGACCGCAGCATTTCGCATTGTAGTCAAAGCAGCAGCCACTGCCGTTGTATTGTCAATAAATTAAAAGGTAAGACCCGTCATTTTTTGCACATAAACTACAAACACAAAACGAGTTTGCCAGTGATTTAAAGGTACGGTTTTAAAGGTAGGGGATTTTCCATCATTCTTTGAGGTAACTGAACGTTCCAGAATATTTTTTTAACTGCTTAAAAAAAAACCCTTAAAAAAAATCTCGGCACAGCAGTCTGGGCAATTATATCATTTAACCATAAAAGCTGTTGTGCACATTTGCAGTGTTTGTTTTTTGAAAAATGCACAATTGGCACTTGACATCTGATGGCATTTCCATATAATTATTCCAAAATAATGGGTTTTGTCACACAAACCTGAAATTGTTAAATAATGACCAATTTGCTAAACCCATGAGACATTTAGAAAAATATGTATAATAAATACATATATCTACTATGGTGGTGTGTGTGTTGGGGGGGGGGGGGTTCCATTCTTCTCGGCAATCCCTCCATTGTCACTGGTGCTTGTCTTTCATTATACACTGCCTCGGGCGCCTCCCGACTCGTGGAGGAGCCAGCAGTCGTTTGGTTTATAGAGATCATATGGCAAGGAAGCAGACTTTGAAAGGCGCAGCCCGAGCAGCATATTTGATGGATTTCCTATGACTTCAGCCTGGCTTTATTCTTTCCTGTTTGGGAAGTGACACGCCACAGCACACGTGCCAGCCGGGCATGAGCGACAGTGAGGGCCAATCAAATGACAATATGCGCACTGTTTGCGCACGTCAGGGCCTCAGTGCCCCTCAGGAGACAGAAGGGCGCTCTGTAAATAATCCAAATGCGGGCAGGAAACCACACGGAGCCAAGGTTGCCTTTGTCATTAACAATTAATGTAAATGCTGCACCCAGGACGGCCGGCTGCCGCAGCCCCGCGTAATTAGCATGTTAGCACAGGAGAGGGAGGTGCAGGCCGTGTCTTTGCTGTGCTGCAGGCGGGCTCACCGGCTCAGCATGCAGGCCGCGCCGAAGGGTCAAGGCACCGTTTTAAAAGTTAGATTCACCTGGCTAGCACCGGCGCTCTGGTCCCCCCCGCATTCCGTGGCTCTCCCAAGCAGCTGTACCCGTCTTAATTCATGTGCAATATCCGTGTCTCTCTTACAAGCTGTCGCCGAGTGGAAACAAACCTACTCTGGGGGGGTTACTGGAATCCCCACAGGAGGAAAGCCAAATTGACGGGGCTTTTTTTTTTTTTCTCTTTTCTGCAGATTTGCTATTTCACCATGCATTAGCATCTGAGATATCAAGAATGGAGTATTCAAGGCGAGGCCGGGTTTTAGCCGATGTCTGGTACAGCAGATCACTTACCGTAGGAAATCAAAGTCAATGGCAGAGTATCTGGCCTGGAGAAGAGCCCAGAGGCCCCAGGAAAAGTGTGCAGCCTGGTTGGGGAGAAAAATAAAGGGAGAGGCATTGAGGATACCGGTTAATATCCAAGAAGGCAATCAGCACAACACTAAACGGCACAGCTATTGGGATGCGCGCCCTGCTGGAGGGATTACTGTGGCAGCCCTGAGACTCCATTTCCCAGCTGCATGCTTATTTAGGGAGGGGTGTGCAGGTGAAGATATGCAGTCTGCTATGCTCAGTGGTGCTCAGGGCTGGCCCTTTATTATTCAGAGGCGAGATTTTCCTGTAAAAGACCGGGGATATTATTGTTTATCCATTCATTTCCAAGCACTAATACAGGGCAAGATCTTGAAGCCAAGGCTACGAAGCACAGAGCACTAGGCAGGGGGGCATGCTGGATGGTGCCAGGCCATTGCAGGGCACATGCACACATATTGCCAGGCCATTGCAGGGCACATGCAGACATATTGCCAGGCCATTGCAGGGCACATGCAGACATATTGCCAGGCCATTGCAGGGCACATGCAGACATATTACTGGAAATTTTGAGATGCAAATAAACCTAACTACAAGTTCTTGGGCTGCGGGAGGAACCGAGTACCCAGGAGTATCCAGTACTCAGAGCGCCAGTACCTAGGAGTGCCTACATGAGATCTGAGACAACATGGAGAAAACATGCGAACCCTACACACACAGAGCAGAGGTGGAGTTTGAGGCCGCATGCCCTTGAGCTAACAGTGTTATCTATAGAATCACCAATGGCACTGTCTCATCAAGCTTTACTTAATGAGGAGAATGGTGGCCGCGACTGTATGTGTGTGTGTACATACACGTGTGTGTGCCCACATGCTTTGTGCCTAATGTGACCTGAGATAAGCACTCCCAGCCCCCCCCCCATTCTGAGGCAGCACACCATGAATCCTCTCCAGGTTACAAGGCGGGATTGAGCAAATGAGATTGTCAAAGGTGATTTCCATGGTTTTCCTTATGGCTATAGTGGGAGAGCTGCTTGCTCTGTTTTAATATGTGAATTATGTCATATTAGCAAAAAAGCAAAGGTACCTGACTTTGTTATTCACAGACATTGATCTTTTATATCTGAATTTTATTTCTACCGAAATGCATTAATGTAAAATATATGGTTTTTATTCATTTACATTAAAAATGATAATATTGTATTCATTGAAAGAAATAACTATACATTTGATTTATGTCAAATTGTTTCTTCCTTAGCTTGTAATTTTTAAATACTTTTTAATGATTAATCATAGGAAGGATTCAGATATTTTTATTAATAATAGCTTGATACAGACAATATCAAAATACGTGTAATAATATGTTTTGGTGTTTAATTCTGTCTCATCACAAATGCGATTTTACTCAACAGGTTCTGCAGAAACACTTTTCTCTGCTCCTGGTGTCAGCAGGTAGTTATATTCCGGCCGTCCCTGAGCACTGAATGCAGTTTTTTACAAGGACCTTTTCTGTGAATGATTGCATATCCATTTGAAAGTCTTTACATGTTGGTCCTAACTTCTGAACTGAATAATCTGAAGCAGATGACTGGAGGATAATCACAAGCATACCACAATAATCACATTTGAAGGATTTCCAAAAAAACACAAAGAACACAGTGCATCATAAGACATTCCCAACATGCACCAATATATCAAACAGTTCAATCTGTGTTTTCTGTTCGGTGAATGTGCAGTTGGAATTGACTAACTTAGGCTTTCGTGTAATTAATAATTCCTTCCTTAAAACAAATCAAAATCTTGCTAAAAAAACCCACAAGGTAATCCAAATATGTTAAATGATAGAGTTTTATTACGTAGTACATAGAGTAATGATCTCAACAAAAGTGGCTGTACTGTGTAAACAAAGTCACTGTGCATTGATATTATTCTTACATTAGCTCTCTTGCCTAATTTGGAGTATTTCCATATTTTTTATTCATTTAGGGATAATTTTTAATTAATATTTCCTGCATGGTATGAATGACTAATGATCTTTTTCTTTGTTAAAAATATTTTTCTTGTTATTATGTATTTTTATTTCCTATTGCTCACAGTACAGTGAAGTCTCTGGTGTCCCATTTCCCGTACACTGAAGAAGGACTATACTACTCCAGTGGGACCTGTAGGTACTGGCGCCGAAAATAGTCTGAAAAAAAATTGCCTTGGAAATACAGACTAAAAAAGGGGGGGGGGTCTGAGTATCTGAGTTAAACCGCAAACCTCCACACGTCAAAGGCTGGACATGGGGGCTCGCTGCCAGCAGACACGCGTGTGGTACCCCGGCCATTAAGGCCTGTATCAATGCACAGTGAGGCTGGATGCTAAGAAGCTGTAATTCGAAGCACTCGACCGCACCGGTGTCCAAGAATAACAGGGCCCGCTGTGAGCCGCTATTGTAGCTGCTCAACGGCAACTTCAGAGTTTCCCTCCAAAGGCGGCGGGGCTGACGTAGTGAGCCGAAGGGCTGTCAGTCAGGGCCAAATTCAATTATTTTACACAAATAATTTTGCCAGCATTTTTGGGCCCCTGTCTGGAGTGTTTCGCCTGCTGTCTCTAAGACGACGGCGTTCGTCTGTCATTTGTTTTAATTATAACAGCCAAAATCTGTCTAATGAAGAACAGCACCTGCATTTAGTGGAGAAGACTGACATTGGTGGGGGGCGGGGAGGGGACACAAAACAGCCATTGTAGTGGAGAGGCTGCAAGCTGTACCGACACGAGACTCAGTCAGCTTCCTGCTGCAAATCCCAGCCCAGACGGGCTCCATGACAGAGTGGAGATTTTTATATAACACTTTTTACCACAGCCATATATTTTGTTCATACTAGTCATCTAATATTGACTAAAGCTGTATTTTCCATAAATTTTCATGCGAACAAACAGGCAACTTTACATTTTTACAGTAATTCTGATCACATTATAAGTATGGCATTAAAATGGAATTATTTGTATTACTTGAATTTGTATATTATATGGAAATAATTTTCACCTTTCTCCACTCTAAAACAAAAGTAAAATGTCTTATAACTTTCAATGAGGATCTTAAAGATAACCATCTCTCGATAATTTTGCGTCTGACTGTGGCACACAAAAGCTTCGATTAAGCTGGAGGATTTTAACGCTCTCTATTATTATTTGGGCTGGAAGAATTATTAAAATTTGGCAGTTAAAAAACTGAATTCTGACCTGCAGCCTAATGGCTATGTGTTTCTCCTGATTTTGTTTCTAGGTCATGCGTCTGTCTCGCCAAGGAGCTGGAATGCTCTCCTTTAGCAGAAAAGAAAGCCCAAACACTGTAAGAGGACCTGGAACATAAGAACATAAGAACATAAGAAATTTACAAACGAGACAAGGCCATTCAGCCTATCAAGCTCATTTCGGGAGGATTCGATTAAGAGCTTAAAGTTGCTAAAATCTTATCTAGCTCTGATTTAAAAGAATCCAAAGTTTTAGTACTACACTAAGAACCTAAAGAGCCCAGAGAAGGGAGTCCAAACAGTGTAAAAGGACCTGTAACGCTCTCCTTTAGCAGAGAAGGGAGCCCAAACAGTGTAAGAGGACATGTAACGCTCTCCTTTAGCAGAGAAGGCA
>JAAGVU020000008.1:24411990-24425900 GCA_011763525.2 Mormyrus iriodes | reverse complement strand
CTCTCCTTTAGCAGAGAAGGGAGCACAAACAGTGTAAGAGGACCTGGAACGCTCTCCTTTAGCAGAGAAGGGAGTCCAAACAGTGTAAGAGGACCTGTAACGCTCTCCTTTAGCAGAGAAGGGAGTCCAAACAGTGTAAGAGGACCTGTAACGCTCTCCTTTAGCAGAGAAGAGAGCCCAAACACTGTAACAGCAACAGAGGTCCAGGATATTTAACCGGGATCGATTTGCTCATTTACGCTCTTCATGGGTACAGAGAAAAAAATAACTGGGGAGGGAGGGGGTTCTCCAACACTGTATGACTGTGTCTTTGTATGGTATTAGTGTAGCAAGCTTTCCGGGCTTGTCAGCATGTAAAAACAAATATTAGTTTTTACTTTCTTGTTGCTGCATTTCCAGTAAGGCATTTGCCATCACTTAGACTTTTTAAGTTTTTTGAGTGCACCGCAAATTAAGGAGAAGTGACAATTAATTTAAAGAAACCAAGGAAAAATTAAATTTTGTTTTATCAGGTTCTTAACAGAAGACAACTGTGGATGTGTGGGGTGGGTGTTGTTTCTGATGTTATGAAAATTGGGCTTTTTACAGCTACATACATGTTCAATGCTAATCAGAAAACACCATGTCTGCTGCTAATGGTCCATGTAATATAATTTCCGTTGGATACTAAGAGCATCATTTTGTGACGAATGGGATGAACCTGGCAACAGCTTTTTGATGGAATGCTCCTTTATGGCCAATAAAGTGTTTTTTTTTCCCCGTCTGGCCGTTTTTGGCAGGGCGAGGAGAAACTCCACTGTTCCGGAAGTTTCCTGTGCAGATCTTTACTGATCTTTACTGGGGGTATGTCTCTAGCTCTGTGCATGAGTTTGCATGTTTTCGTGTGAGTGTACTATTGTGTGGAGTGTGTGCCCCATCCTGTCCATAATGTCCTCTGCCATCTATACTATGTTGCCTGGGAGGGGCTCCAGGCTTGCCTCAGCTCTCTATGGGATAATTGTTCTGGAAGATGGACAGATGGATTAACAAAAGCTAGGTGACCACATGGCATCTACCCATTACCATTCTTTCTATGCAGATAGACTCTGCTCTACATAGTTCTGGAAAGCAGCTGGACAATTTGAGTGAAGATCTTGTAAGAAAAAAAAAGTCCAGCTTCACTGTGTGGCACCTGATGAGCAAATTGAATTTACATATGTTACTCAAGTGCAGCCGGATTCCCTGCACCTCCCCTTTTACTGCATGCAGCCATTGCTTATTCCCTTGACTGCTGCCAGACCGCTCTAGCTAAAATGACTGAAGCTTAGGGCACGTCGCTTTTCAGGGCCAGGCCGTCACCCAACCCAGCTGCTCTCAAGGTTCCCCACCCCAGGACAGGCACCTCCGCAGGCCACACCTTTCCGACTGTGCACCCAGTTAGAAAGAGCAAACTTGTTTGACCGTTTCGTCTGAAAGAGGCCTTGTAGAGACCCTGAGGTTTCGAAGCTGTGGGCCTTTTTCCTTCAGTTTCACTCCAACTTGGGGAGAGATGGACGGCAGGAGGGATTGAGGGAGGGGGCAGGGATGGATGGGTGGACGGATGAGGTATGGATGGGGGGAGGGGAGGGATGGATGAAGTGATGTGGGAGGGATGGAGGGAGAGAGGAGATATGGATGGAGGGAGGGATGGATGGAGGAAGGGATGGATGGAAAGATGGAGCTCGGATCCCCGCAGTTTTCACAGGCCGCCAACACTCACAGCAGTGTGCAGTGTGATACGCTTTCTTCCCAAACTTCTCATCGCACTTGGGACACATATACCTTGGTGCCATGACGTTAATGACTGGCAGGGAAAGGTGCGAGGCAGGCCCGTTTCCCCACCCCCCCCGTCTGGTACGCGTTCCGCTACATCACCTTTGCAGGTACGTGTGACCTATGAGCTGAGGGCCTCCTGCTTAGAAAAATCAGACATGGCTTCATACTAACACGAGGAGGAGCTTTGGAGGCCCTGACAGAGCCACAGGTGCTGCGATATCCTCTGAGAAACAATGGCAGCGCTATGGAGACGCAGATCCCCCCCACCGCACACCGATGACAGATCAGAGCTTAATGCTCCTTCTGAGTCATAACTCATGCCCTCAGGATGAGAGCCTCTGTTGTCTCCTGTCTCTCTTTTTAAATAAAGAACTGAAATTACTAGGAGCTTTTTAACTGCAGCTGTCATAGATTATTACTTAAATACACTTTTTTGTTGTTTTTACTGAAACCACCTTGTGTTTTTCAGTGCTTCACATTCTGTACTCCAGCAATGGAAAGTATCCCCATTTATCTTTGTAAATTGCCTACTGTCGACATGCCTGCTCACAAGAGCCGGCTACAAGACAGAGCTGTGTGGGGTTGAACAGAAATGCTGCTGACCCCCCGGAATAACACAAAAAAAAACACAGAATCTGTTTAGCGCAGAAGTTTAATGTCGCCCTCACAGAACTTACATGTTTGCTGAGAAAGTAATAAAATATATCGAAAATGTGTAATTTATTAAGCACCTGTTCTTTATTAAGAATGTATGCTTTCCAAATCCCAGTGCGACTCGGGTGAACAAGGGCTATTTATCCTAAGAATAAATGCTGTCTGGGAAAAGAAGGCCCCTTTCGACAGGGAGCCATGCCAAGCTCTAAGTAAGACTTACAATAACAAATCAATTATAGATACGTAAAGCAAATGCACGTCTATGAAATCGCACTGGAGTATTTAGACTGCTGTTTATGTGTTCAGGCATGGATACGGATTATGTTTAAATAAAGAAAAACATTGCGGTAAAAGGCAGTTCATTTTCTCTGCTAAATGTGTTTTTTGGAGTAATAATAAAGAATCGACTGCGAGTGACATGTAAATAATTGAATCAACATGTATTCATGTTTCATGTAGAGTACATGTCTCCCTTTGCTCAGAGGCTAGAGGATAGAATGTAAGGAAGGGCTGTGTACAGAGGAAAGACAGCTATGCAGAATGACGACTGCAGAGGGTTCTGAGACGGCGTGTCAATACTGAAGCATGCTTCATGTTCAGACCGAGCTGAGAAAATCACTTAACACCCCACTCCGATGGCAGACAGTAATTAATAGGGAAATCATACACCTAAGTATTTCTTGCAATTAAGATGTGAGTCACTTAGCTTATCCTGTTGGTAGGAAGAATTGACGTTAATGAGATATATGAGATCATGTGACTTGCGATGAGAGCTGAAGAGGGCCTACAGCAAGCAGGAAAAATATATCAGAAAAAAGAAAACACAGACCTCCGGGTTATAATTAGGTGAATTGGGAAAAGTCATAATAATTTCATTTAGCTGGAAATAACGCGCAGAACAGCTCGTATGATGAGGTGTGATCGCATCCTGCCAGAAGAGCCCCCCCCCCGGCGATGTGGCAAAGGCGCGGCAAACTGCTGTCTCGCTGGAGTGAGCCGTCATTTACACCTCACCTTTATTAACGCTGCACCTGAACCACTGCTGACACCCTCACAGAATTATACGCCTCACCCTAACAAATTTGCAAAACAACAGCTCATTTGGATAGTTAAATGAATATAACCCTGTACCGCCGTACTCCTTGGTACATTTTAACGTACAACAGTGATCAACAATGCAACACGAATGAACAAGGGGGCAGAGTACCATACAAATTTCAGCAATAAAGTGCAAACATTTCGCATTCATTTGTTCTGGATTATTAAAAATTAGCTACATGGTGCAAGATCCATCGTAGGGCATCAACTGGGCTTGCAAATGTGCCATTTTGATGTAGCTCTGTGTTTATGTTCAGTGGTGGCTTACTCATGACTTGAACAACTGCCAAACTTCGTAACCCATCGACTCCTTTCAGTCACAATTAGCCATAGTCTTCTGAAGATGGGGAGCTTGGGGACGAGGCGTGTAAATGGGATTTTGCCGTCTCAAATTGGCGCATCTTAGTAAAGGACCAACATATCCCAGCCCAACCTTGGTGTCATAGGTGCGTGTTCAAACTTCGACACGCCTGTTCTGCTGGCCAAGACAGAGCTGCTGACGATAGAGGGCTTCAGAGACTCAGGCTTGCAGTGAAGCCTACCTGAGAGTAGAGTGAATTACCCAAACTGCCCAGGGACGGCCTCCGCCAACAGGGCCATCTAACTTTTTGCCACTTTACCTGCTGTCGTCATAACGTGCCAAATTCATTATGTCACCTACCGCTACTGGATCGTCACACCACTGATCCGAACATCTGCACCCTGTCAAATATCCTTCCCTTCATTTCTACTTAATTTGATCCTGATATCTGATTACACAAGGGGCCAAATGTCCTGATAGACAGCAGGACGGAAAGCTGTCTATCTACAGGCTCTGTTTGACTGGGGGAATGGCACCCTGGGCTGGATATGGAACCAGCTTCACCCCAATCATTAATATGTAATACTTTCATCATTTTTAATATCAGCCTTTTTTGGAGTTAGAGATGTCTATGGCCATCAAAATCTGACATGATTCCTGCGGGGGTTTTTAATTTGAATTCTGGTGGATCTGTTTACAAGGCTAGCTACTGAGAGCAAACAAGGACGAAGTGCCAGTTAATGGGCAGGAACAACATTGCAGGCTCTCTGAATCAAAGGCTCCCTAGACAGAGGCTTGCAGTGCGTACCTGCTGATTCTGTCATTTTTAAACCAATTTACCTTGTTCTCATTTATTTCTGGAAAAAACAAAACGGAACATGTTCCAAAAATTTACGTTTCAACACTAATTCAAAAGACCCCTCTGCTGAAGGGTCCCCTCTGCTAGCCTGCACCACTCTACAGTACACTCCCTGAAAACCCTTAATGTTGCACTTTGTCTGCTGATCGGAATAGTGGAATAGTCTTATGCGGTTCATGCTTTAGTTTATACCATGTTGAGTAGCTCTTGTTTCACTTGTACCTGGGCAGCAATTGAATGCTCAGCCTAGCCACACTTCTGCCTAGTTGACTTGACAGCTGTAGGTTTGTGATGGGCCATTTGGCTCACGTATTTGGATAAAGTGCAAAGTGTATCCCAAGTGCTTCTTCAGCAGAACAGTAGCAACTGATGTCCATCGATTTCTTTTCTCCTTTGCTCTCTTCGGCCCATTGTGCCACCCGCCTTGTGCGTGCTGTGGTTAGGGTCCTGACATGCCCTTCACGTTGCCTTTGACTCACCAGAGAGAACTTGCAGACTTGAACATATAACTTCTGCACCTCCAGCTCCGAGACGGTAGGCTCCTGGCCCAGGAACTCTTTGTAGCTCTCTAGGTAAGTGGTGAGCCAGTCTCTCTGCAGCTCTTGGCTGGGGTAAAGGCTATAATCAACATCGTTCACACCTATGGGCCAAAAAGAGACTTTACATGAAGCATACTGTACATTGAATAGGTTTTTCTAACAGTGGCCAGTCACTGCAATAGTGAGTCACTGCAGCTTTTGTAAATGTATCTTACAGTCAGGGTTTTTGTGCTTTGTCTAGTTTAAAAACGGCTTGATGATCGCCTGAACCAAAAAAAAAAACATAAAGTGGGCAACATTTTTGAAGTCTGATAGTAGCTTTTTTCTGCATTCTGGCAAGGTATGGATGAATAAATTAGAAAAATGAGAAATAGTGACAACATGCCAAATACACTTCCAGGATTTTCTAATTATGTTTTAAATCACAGTCTAAAACATGAAGTGCGCACACCCACACAGGATAACAGCAAGCATTTCCAGTGCGGATATGAGGAAATCAAATCTGCATGGCCATTCTGACATGGCGGAAATGTGCCAAGACTCTGCACGCTGCTCTCGGATTGAGCACGAGGAGATATCCTGTCCTTCCTGCATAATCACCCCCATATGCCCACAGGCCATCGGCCCTTATTCTAGCCTGTCCCTAAATCTCAAAGCATGACTTAGAAACTCAGAGAAGCATCAGGCGGCAAAAGGGCCACTCAGCCGGGGATGTAGCCTTGGAAGGCAACAGAGGCATGAGCTGTGAGCCGGGGGCATGGCAAGCCACACTGACACCCCCCGAAAAATCACAGCACATAACAATAGCCCCACTGATCATAATCTCAGAGAAACGTTCCCTTAATGACTTTAATTTAGCCACAAGTCTCCGCAGTCATGTTTACCTTTGCGTATCTTTTTCGGTTCTTTGGGTTAAGGCTGTAATTGGTTAATTGAGATTTTGTCCATATCCCTCTGAGTCACAGGTATTGTATTTCCTCTGCAAGTAACGCTTTCTTCAGTAGTTCCTTTAACATTCATGCCAATAATCAAAGTTAACAAGACATGCTTTTGTGTTGCGGAATTTTGCTGCGGACTGCAAGTGAAATTAGATTAAAGTAAACAGTCCTTGATTTCTGCATTATCTGTCTTTGGTCACCAGGTTAATTGCACTGTTTTCCTGTGGGTTACAGTTACACGGGGAGGCTGGATTGCTCCTAAATAACGGATCAAGCCTCAGAAACACGCGCCCATGTGACTGATGCCACATCTGCTCCTTGTTAACCTCCTGTCTCTGACCACACGCCCCACGACCTGGTTTTCAGGACCGGATCCCCTATGTTCTATCCTTCACCCTCTGGGTCGGAGACAAGCTGGCCCATTCGTTTGGTGCTTCCACCGTGGAGCACATTAACGTATCCGTTGAGCGTGAGGGAGTTGATACTACATGACAGGTGAAGTAGCTGCTCCAGGTAATCGAAAAGGTTGTAGCTCAAATCCAAGGAAAAGTACTGTGGTTGCACCTTAGAGAGGATCTCTTGGCCTGAAGAAGAGCCTCAGTAAATATTCAGCAGCCTTAAGGGGTAAAGCTGTAAAACTGTAACTGCGTTCTGAATCTCAGCATCCATTGAGCAGATAAATTATCTGGAGTCCCAGGCAATGTCAAAAATCCTTTCCTCTCCACTCTGCTCCAAGCTTGAGTCGCAGACATTATACTCAGCTGGGGAACATTTACACATTCCACCAGGTCCCTCACATCCCCTGCTATTACCCCCCAAAGCACCGTCTCGCTCCTGTCTGCCCCTGTTCACAGGGTCTTCATTCTCCATTGTACAAGCACAAGTACAGGTACGTAGGAATTCTTTAGTTTTCACATATCCCGTCATGCCCCCCTATGAGACATATAAATGTACAGGTGAGAGTGACGCTTGGGGTGGGAGCATAGGGTCAGCCAATTATCCAGCTCCCCCAGAGCAGTTTTTGAAGTTGAGGGTCTTGGTCAAGGGCCCAGTGGTTACATGATAACCTTGCCGGCCACAGGATTCAAATAGGTGATGCTATGATTATGGGCCAGACACCACTGCAGCCAGGGGACAGCTGCAGCCATCATTGAAGCTGAAGGTTACGGAGACAAACCCACCTGCAAATTCGTTGAAGTGGTTGCCAATGTCATACGCCTGATAGTTGAAGTCAGCGTACTCAAAGTCAATGAATCGTACAAAACCTGAAAGGAAAAACGGAGTTCTACTTAATGTTTCAGGGCTCCGTGTAGATTAATCAAAGTTCAGCAATTTATGGATGTGCTAAAAGGTAACATACAGTGTCTGTAGGGTTTATTTCTTGGAAGATATGTTAACCCTACTGAGGAATGCTGAGACAGGACTAGTTTAAAGGCCCAGAGAGGGAGCAGGAAATATTCTCTGCATAGACAGAGGAGCAACTCCTTTGTTTATTTCTGTGAAATATCAATGTGAGAAGACTGAATGGTAATGAAATTCACATGAGAGGCAGAAGCCCCATTCCAGAGTTTATTTGTAAACTCGCTCGCCTTCGGCCTTGTTGTAGATGATGTTCTTGATCAGGAGGTCGTTATGACACAGGACGGTGCATGAGTCCATGGTGGAGAGATGCTCCTTCACAGCCTCGATCTCACTCACCAGCACCTCGAAGCGGGGCACCTCTGAGCCTGGCCTGGAAATAAGTGACAGAGAAACAGATGGGTCACACAGCAAAATGTGAGTGGCCAAAACAGGCCTCTCCATGTCACATGACCTGTTTTTCTTAAATAACTAAGTCCTCAACAGCAGGACCGCAGAAAGCCAGGGGCCCCCAGTTGCTCTGGGCAGGGGGAAGGGAGCATATGTGAAAACCACATGTGCAGCAGCTCGCAGTAAACAGTAAATATGCGGTACGCTTGGCGAGCAGCAGCATTGCTGGGGAGCGTGCAGCCAATTCAGTAAAACAAAGGAACACTGGTCTTTATTTTTCGCTGCACGAAGCACGGACACAAGGTCACGCTGATTTTGGCTAACCTTTGGCAGAGGTTCTCAGAGGATCTCCTCGGTGAAAGAGAATAAACCTTGGCATTTTGTTTCTTTTATTTTTGGGATGTTTTTATTTGTTTGCTTTATATGCTCAACTAGTCTGTTGTATGACAAAAAAGTGCAATTAACTAATATTTAATTAGAGGGTATATAAAATTATCTCAATGTTATCATTGTATGATTCCATACTATTTTATATTAGAAATGGCTATGTCTGTACAGTGCTTAACAGTGTAGTGCGAATATGGCAAATATTCACAGGAATAGCTTAGCCTCTTGCTATCTGATGTCGGTGGGTGTCAGTAACACAGGGCCTAGTGAGATCACCATGCCTGCATCTCCTGCACTAGGGGCCTGACAGCCCCTCCCACTATTGTGTGGCTGTATCCCCTGAGTTCCCTCCAGGTTCTTGGGGTTTCTTCTTGTAGTCCAAATCCAAGCATTTTGGTGAAGCGGTGTCTTTAAATAAGGGATTCTGAAACTGGTTCTTGGGGACCGTCAAACAATTTTTGCTCCCGGCAGGGTGCTGGGAGAGAGCAAAAATGTGGATGGTCTGGCAGAGAGATGGGAGGGAGCAAAGACATGGATTGTCAGGGGGTCCCTGAGGATTGAGTTGAGAAACACTGCTTTAAATCACCCTTAGTGCCCTTCCCTGCACAGCCTAGGATATCACCGCGGCCTTGTACTGGGTAAGAAGTTGCCTGCCACGGGCTCCAGTGCAAGCCCACTTTGACAGGGGTGACCTCCATGGGCTTTGGACTCAGTGGGAGGTAGCGGATGGAGGGGTGATGAAGGAGCCAGGGGAGGCTTTTATGGTGCTGTTTGCCATGGCTGCCTGTTACTGGGAAACCACATCCTGTACCAGGCCTTCCTCAGCTCGCAGTACTGCAAATGTTCTTCTGGACCTATGGGTGAGTTATACAGCTATGCAGTTATATTGAAGGGTATGTTGAGATATATTGAGATCTGTAGCTCCATAAACGTAGACAGACAAAATTAATAGTTATTTTGCATGGCCGTTTTTATAGTTTTTATGCAAAAAAGACAAACAAAAAGAAATTTAATTAATGGGAAAAAACCACAGGAAAAAACAGTGGCAGTCTTTCTCAAAATAGTTTTCACGGGGTGCCATTAAAGTTAACTGTCCTTCACAACAGAACAAGAAATGGAACAACCGCAATGCTAAATTCCTAAATTGACCATCAGGGCATTAAAAAAACTTAAATAAAAATAAAAAAATAAAATGAATGTTGTTTCCCTTTGGAGAAATCAGAGTGGTGGTATCTTTGATGTCTGCCCCTTGATATATTTGACCCATGGTGCCACATTCTCCTGTGATCTGTGGGATTAATTAGGTGGAATGTGCATGCACCCGTTAAAATCATAATACTAATTTAAGCAATGCACTGTGGCGTCGCTGTGGGTGGTGGCGATGGTGCCCGTTTGTGGAAAACTCGTCCACCGACATATCAATTAATGCAGTCAACACAAAATAAATTGAAGGTCTGAGATGTCATACAACAGCTCGGAGCTGGAATCTTTACAATGTTATGAAACTGCCACGTTTCCCTGTAGCTGAGATGGTGCTGTATCAAAGCTCTCACTCTAGATTCACACTCGTCTGTGTTCATCAACAGTGCAACAAATTTTTGTGAAATTTTTTATCATATTTAGTAATAACTATATGTTTAAGCATGTCTGACTTATAAGCACATGTGCAAAAATATTTATCGTGGTATTCATTCATCTGTTTTCAGAGCGAGTGCCTGCTAGGATGTTTCCCTTGACGTTTGTGAAGAATGTCCTTTTTGTAACTCAGTGGCATCGAACACAGACGTAAGGTTTGTGTTTTACTTTAAGACAGCATGTTTTTTCCAGAAGGTGTAGATGGAGCCTATGTGAACCGTGCTTCAGTATTTCCTCCCTGTTAGACACAGCAAGTACCGTGTATTACATGGCACGTGTCCTAAGCGGTTCAGCGGCTCCACTGTACCTGGTTTGTTTTCCTCATCGGAAAGATCCCTATAAATCAAGCAAGGGAGGGTCTCTGCGGAGGCACCTTCAGCGCACCATTGTTTTTGCGTCCACACAGGACTGCCCTTTAAACAGTATCTGGGACAAACAGAACATTTTTGCACACAGCTGTCCACATAACTGAGAAGTGTCTGTCGGCCATAACACCAAGGAAACAGGCTTTCCTGTTTACAGGAGCAACAGATGTGTTCCGACCAATCGTCATGCTTGTTTTCATGCAGCATTATTACATCACAGAACTCGTTCTCCTTTTCTCTTTAAAATAACTTTAACGCAGCTTTGCATCAATGAATGTCTTTCGTTTGCCAATTATGTCTGGGTACATACAAGTAAGCATTTACTGAGTTTTTAAGAAAAAGAGCCATGAATTAATGACTTCCCTCAGCTGTACACATAGTATAGTGTCACTCTTATCCAGGAACCCTTCAGCTGTAAAGACCTATGCTTAGCTCTCATTCTGTCTCTCAATATCATGAATAATTTCCTCACACCCTCATAAATATGAAAACATTCTTTCGCATTTTGTATTTTTTGTTAAATTCAATTAGTGATACTCTGGCACTGTATAAAAACATACTATGATAAATGAAAGAGACTAATTCAAAAACAAAACCCTTAATGATCAATTTTGAATTAGTCTCCTGCTCTTCAAAGTTCATCCTCTACAGGGCCCATGAGCTGCAGTGAGCAGGCAGTGGGGGCGAGGGCTGGGGGAAGCGGAATAACCCGGCGGGGGCAGGAGCATAGGCAAGGATGAGAAAAGAGTGATGAGGATGGATGTGATCAGATGTCTGTCACGCTGAAAACAAAAAGTGCAACTTCACTGGACTAACATATGGCTTGTCATTCATATTATCTACTCGTCCGAACCTGTTTTAGGAACACTGTGGGGGCTGGGCCTGTAATCCAATAGAACTTTTACTGTGAATGATAAAAGTAAATGCAGCCTCCTTCCGTAACTTTGTACACCTTCAGATATCATAGCGTGCACATCTACGGATGTACACAGTAAAAGAAAATGTGATGCAAGGGCTGCTGTCCCAGAAAGAGGTCTTTGCCAGCAGATGGATACAGTTTCTCTATATACTGTTATTATGACATTATGGAGCATAGTGGCTGTGTTTTACCTTATTTCTTTCTAATCCCATCCTGTTCGCGGCGGTTCACAATTTATTGTCCTGCTCTGTAGAATAAGGGCAACAGATCTGTGAAAATATCTACTGACACACATCAATGCACTCACTATAGGTGGACATGATTACTGACTCGATGATGAGTAAATAATCTATGCACACTGTTTTGTAACCAGCATTTAAAAAATGACTGAATGGCTTATTAGTTACACATATCACTTATATTTATTTTTTAGCTCATGGCTTCTGATAGTTGTCAATGTAACTAATTTGCTATTAAAATAAACACATGTAGATGTTTGAATTCAGACTAGATATATGTCTAGATATCATTTTTTTGGTGGATGGAAAAAAACCAAGAGCAAGACTATTTTCTTGTGGATGATTTCATAACGTAAAATGATTGTCTTATAGCTGTTTAGCATTTCCTTTTCCTCAATCGCATTCTGACTTTCAGTGATCCCAATCTCCTTTTATCAGACCCATCCGCTTCGGCCAGGGTACTAGCGGCCATGGAGCATGTGTTAAGTGAATTGTGTCACATGGCCAGACTCAAAAGGGATGGCAAAAGTGAATTTGGCCATGCAGGCCATTTGCAGCAAAAGGAAATCCTTGCAGTGACCCTGCTGTATTCCATTAACATGACCATGGCAAAATGTACACAAACATTGCCCAAAATAATGTTACTTTATGCACACACACAAAGACTCGCGCTCACACAGGTCAAGGCGCTTCCCTCCAGCTCCTCACAGCCAAAGCTACCTGGGCTCCTTTGCGGAGACACCAAACAGAGCATACATTGTGCATGTGTGTGCTGTGTGCCACTCGAGCCCCCCTCCCGGCTCTGGGGCATGAATGGAAGCTGGCTGCCCCCATGGGGCCGTAAATGCTATCTCAGAGCGCCAGCAAGCACGTGTTGCATGCCCACACCCAGCCAGGCTGCCCCGGGGACAGGGAGGAGCATTATTCCACATGGGTTTCTCAGCAGTGTGTGCCTAAACGTTTCTGTGCATGTTATCAAAGAGCATGCACCCTCTGAATGCTGGCAAGCAAAGCGTGGGGCCGTATTGTCACTGCTACGTCCGAATGGTGCTAATCTGCGTTTTCCATCGCAGCATGCGGGGAGCCAGTAAGCTGAGTGTCTGAAGGGATGGCCCGGGCTGCCGGGCATCTGAGCAGAGCCCACGTGAACACCTAATGCCAAACAAGCAGAGTAATCCATCCATCCAGCTTACATTTGTGCATCTGTCCGCCGGTCACTTCTCCTGGACACGGTCCAGGACACCAGAATGATCCCCACACCGGGATTCTGCAACTGGACTTGAGGTGCCTGCTTGTTCCTTTTGATCAAAGCACTGGACTGTTTCTTGGTTTCTTAAATAAATAGCACAATTCCACCTATCCATCCATCCATCCATCCTTCCATCCATCATCCTACTGCCTATATATATCGAGTGGAGGATGCTGGGGGGAGAAGGGGGAGTGTTGGAGCCAATTCCAGGATAATCTAAAGCAGGGGGACACTGGATGCTAGTCCATCACACAGTAGTGTAACATACCTCATTTAAAAGCCATTAATTGCACTAGAAAATAAACAATAATTATATAAGTGTGATCTTTTACAATGTCTCTTCTATTAATTCCTATTAATTCTAACAAATCAGCAACAACTGAATTTTCAGTTTCAATTTTCCCTTTAAAGTAACTGTAGTTCTTAGTAAATGCGAAACTGGATAATGCCTAGTCAATTAAGCAGAATTCCATCTGAACTGGATGTTATCTGATGATTTTCATGCTGTCTGCTGACAAGGCTCTGCCAGGACCTGGGGAACACAGCGGCTGCCTGTGTACCAGCCATGGAGCTGTACTGCGTCCGTACACAGTTATACACTGATCTGTCACCCGTACACAGTGATACATTAATCTGTCACCCGTACACAGTGATACACTGATCTGCCATTCATTCACAGTGATACACTAATCTGTCACCCATACACAGTGATACACAGATCTGTCACCCGTACACAATGATACACTGATATGCCACTCATTCACAGTGATAAACTAATCTGTCACCCATACACAGTGATACACTGATCTGTCACTCATTCACAGTGATACACTAATCTGTCACCCGTACACAGTGATACACTGATCTGTCACTCATTCACAGTGATACACTAATCTGTCACCAGTACACAGTGATACACTAATCTGTCACTCATTCACAGTGCTACACTAATCTGTAACCTGTACACAGTGATACACAGATCTGTCACCCGTACACAGTGATACACAGATATGTCACCTGTACACAGTGATACACTGATCTGTCACACATACACAGTGATACACTGATCTGCCATTCATTCACAGTGATACACTAATCTGTCACCCATACACAGTGATACACTGATCTGTCACACATACACAGTGATACACTGATCTGCCATTCATTCACAGTGATACACTAAT
>JAAGVU020000008.1:24395519-24411598 GCA_011763525.2 Mormyrus iriodes | reverse complement strand
CGTACACAGTGATACACTGATCTGCCACTCATTCACAGTGATACACTAATCTGTCACCCATACACAGTGATACACAGATATGTCACTCATACACAGTGATACACTGATCTGTCACCCGTACACAGTGATACACTGATCTGCCACTCATTCACAGTGATACAGTAATCTCTCACCCATACACAGTGATACACAGATATGTCACTCGTACACAGTGATACACTGATCTGTCACCCCTACACAGTGACACACTGATCTCCCACTCATTCACAGTGATACACTAATCTGTCACCCATACACAGTAAGACACAGATCTGTCACCTGTACAGAGTAACACGCTGATTTGTCACACATACATACTGATACATCATCAGCTGTTTGAGATGTACCACTGGGAGAGACATTTATATTACAGTGTATTTAATAATTTTGTTAATGGAAGATATTTTAAAACCTAAAATATTTAGGTGTAACATGGAGATGCAAGCATAAATTAACATTTTTTAGTCCGTTTCTAATGGGAATCATAGTACATATTTTGCTACCTACACACCTTTAGGTGTATAACGATCTTCTAAAGCACATTATAACCACATATTATGCACTTAAACACCAAATAAATAGGTAATAATAGACAGATTTAAAATATAATACATTTTGGAATTGTTAATGTTTATTCGTTATATATAATGCTCACTAAACTCTTTGTGGTGCAGTAATATCAAAGTACACAGGATTTAAAATCAAAATCGTGTCATGGAAAAAGGTATTCTTTCCACATTTCGGAAAGCCTCACAATCTACTGCCACCTATTGATAGTACTGAGTAACTACAGCAGTTAATATAATATACCCATGTTTAAACAAGTGCCTTAGATATTTAGGGTTACCAACTGTCCCGCATCTGCCCCTCACGGGCACGCAAGAAGTCTTACGACAAATATATATTATTCCATTGTAAACCTAAAATTAGCTACATCAAAAGCGTTGGGGTAATTTGCAAACCCTTGATAAAATTTACAAGGTAATAAAACTGTTACATACATGTAAATGTGTGTGCAGACTTGTCTTGGATTGAAAATCTCACTCCAGCCAGCCGACATAAAGTTGACAAGGCTGTATATTTGATAGTAAAATATTTTCATCGTGGATTTCATTTACTACGTATTATGTGTAAATACATTTTTAAATATCTTATAATACTGATTAGCTTGTTTATTAGGGCTTTAAACTTCCCTTAATATGATCTGTTCCTTAATCGCATCATTGCAGTTTTCACTGTGCTGAAAAATATGTTGGCCATGGTGCGCATTTCGGACACCTTCCCATGCAGTGCAACACGCCGCGACCGCGCTGGAGACTGGCGAGGAAGGCAGTACGGGGGTGAAATGCGCTCTGATTTTATCGCAGGAAGCTACGGCGCGTCCGACGCCAATTCGACATTAAACTCAAAAACCTAGAGCCAATGTACTGGCAGCGGTGGAAGAGGAGTTTTGACGTAATTAATACATTTCATGATCTTCTTGCTCTAGTTTTTGTGTTGTGTTCTCAAATGTCAAAGGCTATTTGCAGCCTTTTGAATAAAAGGTAGCATGAAATACAAGACAGTTTCTTAGCAGCTGTAAAAAAACAGTATAGCCTATATGCCAAGTTAAACAAGTTTTTTACTTGTTATATAAAAAAATGGAAACTTTCACTTTAAAGAAACTTCTAATACAGTCGGTGTTTGCTGCGGGATTTCATGTTATCGCAAAGGTGCACAAGCCAAACGCACTCCCGACAGGAGACCACAAACTCTTTTTTGTCTTCTTGCCCCTTTTAAGTCAGCCTCCATCTCAGTCACGCCATGGGGGGAGGTGGGTATTCTGCATTCTCACTGCCCGAAGGCTACTGTATTCACAATCATATTAATAAGAATGCTGGAGTGCATAAAGTGTTCACATACAGTGTAGTTGCAGAAACAACTCACACTACCTCCATACTGATGTTTTGGCCTTGATTATTGTGCTGAAAATAGGCCTCAAAACTTGTATATATCAAATGGTCTTTTACCTTGACCTGACATCTACAGCACTCCGCCTAGTTTGCTACTATAAATCATTTGAGTTGGTAAAAGGCTTATTTAAATCAATTTAAACATGCTTTGAAAGAGACACATGGGCCAAGGTGTTAGCTCTGTGCTGAAACATTCTGTCACACCAGGTGAAACAATTCAATGGGCTTTCTGATAGCTGTGGTTTGGCTGGTGTATTTCTATGCATTTATGATATTTGAAAAGTATATTTCACTTTCCATTCTTTAATTGTGACATTCATTTGTGCTGCTGCGGTTTGATATTTTCCACAATATTATATGTAGAATTAGATTTTTCAGGCTTGTGGAAGTCAAAGAAATGTATATGAACATGGTGACCATTGACCTCTTGGGGTGTGACGATGGCTCACACTGGTTTTTAATTAAATTCATGAACATTGAGGCTGTCAATGAACAAGAGAACTAGCTTATAGCTGGCCGTCAGTTATTAAAAGGCGCTGCCTCCCTGGTGTAAGGGGCGATCTGTATGCTAACTGACGCCACCCCTGGGCTATGTTCTCTCTCCTTGTTTCCGTTTAATAGATGGCCTCTTGTTAGCTAATTGCTACATTGCCCCCAAACAAAAGAAAACAAGGAAGTGTTCCTCAAATGAGCTTAGTGAAATACAGCGAATCCGACACCAGTCTGCCTCTTTTTCCTGTTCGGCATAGAGCATCTGAGAAGGCTCCCCTGGGACATTACATGCGGACCCATAGCAGAGCTTCAGAGGAGACCTGGGAAGCCTCACGCTTTGCCATGTCTGGCCTTCTTTAACCTCTGACCTTGCACGTGAGTTACACCCAGGCATTACTAGCATCCTGTTTATATATGGGCTAGCAAAGACTCTCTTGGTGGAGTATTCATCTGTTATCTCACACTGAAAGGCTAAACATTTTTTTTTTTGAGTGTAACATTTTGTTTGTTTAATCTTTGCAAGATTACCAAACCTACGTTGAAATGTTGTTTTGTTTTTTAAAATGTGTACATTTCATTTTAAGTATGCGCAAAATCAATACATTACTCCACTCAGAATACCCAGATGTTAAAAAATATCATATTTGGGTCCAGAAAATACCAGTTGTAGGCATACTGGTGAAGCTCAGTGCCCTTTGCAGATCCCAACCCGTCCAGAGCATGTGATCCGCACACAGTGGCATGTTTATGGACAGGATAAGCTGTGTTCAGGGATTCAAAGGGCCTCACCCCCTAATGAAGAGGGGTCACTGGGGCCGTGAATGTTCAAACGAGAGCCTGTTACTGTGGCCCCTGTCTTTAATGTCTGCCCAGATTCCCTGATGATCAGGGAGTCTTCTCTCAGGCCCTTTGTAAGTGTGACAGTAACAGAGAAGACCTCTCTTTAATGTTTTTACACCCTCTCCCCATAAAATCCAAAAAATACAACAAAAAGCGAAGTAACTCAAACCAAATGGTGCAGAAGTCACCGTACTCTGTATCAGCAGTGCAGAAGTTACTGGCTCGCTGTAAATGCCCAAAAGACTCTAATAAAAAAATAACTTCTGCAGTTGGAAAAGGGTTCTTTTATTGTTTTACCAAGACTACTTATATTCAACATCTGAAAATATTTTTAACTATGAATTGGTCCTTCATGTTAAAACTATGCCTTAATGATGGCCGGTGGTTTTTAGACCTATTTTTTAAATAAATTATTGAAAAGACTACCAAAGAAATGCTGCTCCCTTTACTGTGGTCACTTGAAGGGCAGCACACGAGTGTCTTTAACAGAAATGTGCTTCAGGCTACCTGCTACTGTAAAATCTGGCAAATGTAATTACAAGATGAAAGTCGAGTTATATAAATAAATCATGCACATATTTTACATGGAATCGACGCCATGATTCCCCTCTTAACAAGCGATAATCATTTTTAAGAGCAAAATAATAATTTACTCTAAAGGTCAGCGCTGCTCTGAGTTATAGCAGAACGAAGAGGTTCGTTGGCTAAATGTTTACACTGGAATAGCGATTAGCTGAGAGCAGACTTTCATAATACAACCGAATGCTATTAAGCCAGACGAGTGATCTGGCAGGGGGACAGACCTAATGTTTAACTGGCATGTTTGGTACTGTACAAAAAAACACAAAGCCATCATCACTCTAACTGCAGAGAAAAATTAAGAATCTCTTTATTAGTTTTAATGGCTCCGCATCTGATAGCTGGAAATGCAGATTCTGAAGCATGTTTTTCCAAGCGGCCTTTAACGTCGCTGTCTGAGACCTGTGGTATTCACCCTTCCTTTACTAAAGACTCAGCTGGCAGGCTGTAATTGATTGTTTTAATTGATTGGGCTGGGAGGGGTGACTGTGGCTGAGAGGCAGTTTATCTTAATCAGTTGAGAGGGAATCTAAAGCAGGGGCTTGATTTCTTGCAGCTGATCACTGCTGCGCTGCATGACAGATGGGGGCCTTCCCCGCACCTGGGGGTCGGAGTCACTCACAAGCGTAACGCACCAGGGGCCCTGTCCACGTGACGCCCGGGCTGAGGCGCCCCCAAATTACGACATTGGCCAGCTACCGGCTGAGGTGTAGATGCTGGGAGCGGTGTGAGAAGGCAGTGGCAGGCAGCGGCCCATTTGAGTGTGCTCTTTATGTGGCGGGAGCGCAGCATGCAGAGAGCTCACACAGCGGCCCGGACTCACCAACCAGGGGACCCACTGTGAGCGGCCTTCACCAGACACAGGAGCTCTGAGAGCTTCTTCCACAGTACGGGTCTAGCAGAGCAGCTGTTTCTGGGCTTAATCGAATGGATCCTTGCCATCTCCTTCGCTATCAGCCTACAGAAAAAAAGAGGAACAATCACTTTTCTTTCATGCCTTTTTTTCATATTTCTTTAAGGCTACTGAAAATACAGCAGGACTGTTTTCATGTTACATTATTTAAGCTGCATGATCACTCAATCTGACTGAAAGCACTATATTGTAAAGCAATCATTTTTTCAGATTGATTGATGAATGTTACTTGTAGTTTTTTGGCTTAAGAACTGCCCAGTGAAATATTGTTAAGTCATATTTCATTTAGAAATGTATTCACTTTAGGTTTCCTCTGACCCAGAGCTATTCCTAAACCAAATTCATTCTAAAATAACCTCTTAAGTAAAATCCAAATTCCTCAGTGAAACTCTTGGCTCAGCCACCAGACAAATCCCTTCCATGGTGCTGCGGGTGCTGAGTTGGGGGCACTTGTGTTTAAATCTGCTCCAGGCAGGGGCGTTGGAAATAGGGGGGGCAGGGGAACGCCCCCTCTCCCCAATATCAGCGGGCCTCCCCCCCTTCCTTTTTGCTATTTAACACTTTTCTGTCATGATCGACCTACAGGTGCAGCAGGTAAGATGAATTTTGAGAACATTTGTTATCTTTCAGTATGAATCGGCATGTTACTGTTCGCTGCGTGTGCAGAGCGTGACGATACACATACCTAAGAGAGATCATAGTCCTGTATCAGACAAAGTCATTTTATCATACGGATCGGTTAGTTATGTTTAGCAGTGAAACTGCACCCTTAGCAGTGTTAGTCTTATTTTAAATTAAAATTTTATTTTAAATTCATTTTAAATTTAAATATTTTATTATTCTAAAATGATTTTAAAATCTTCCTTATATTGCATTTTTTCACGAGGTGACTATTGCCTGTAACTGATCACCCTGCGGGGCTGCGACTGATCACCCTGCGGGGCTGCGACTGGTCACCCTGCGGGGCTGTGACTGATCATCCTGCGGGGCTGCGACTGGTCACCCTGCGGGGCTCTGTCTGATCACCCTGCGGGGCTCTGTCTGATCACCCTGCGGGGCTGCGACTGATCACCCTGCGGGGCAGCGACTGATCACCCTGCGGGGCTGCGACTGGTCACCCTGCGGGGCTCTGTCTGATCACCCTGCGGGGCAGCGACTGGTCACCCTGCGGGGCTGCGACTGGTCACCCTGCGGGGCAGCGACTGGTCACCCTGCGGGGCTGCGACTGATCACCCTGCGGGGCAGCGACTGGTCACCCTGCGGGGCAGCGACTGGTCACCCTGCGGGGCTCTGTCTGATCACCCTGCGGGGCTGCGACTGATTCGAACCAAGGCAATGAATTCATCAGCAGGTCAGAAACATCATGAATGATTCTGTCTCGATTGCAAAAATCCGCTCAAGGTCTTTACTGTGCTGCCTGGGTCAAATTAAAGGCTTATGATGTAGTGGAGCTTATTCAGGGTTAAAGGAAGAGTGAAAGATAACTTGGGCTGTGTCCCATGACACTCATATGGATGCTTATATGGTACCACTCCACAAAAAGACTGCCCTTAATAAAGGGTTTATAATCAGGTTATGAACTGGGTTGTAACACTTTGAAAATCATTATAAGATAATTATAAATGAGTATAGCACCATTTTTTTAATGCTTAATGAGTTACTGCCATTTATGAATAGCAAAAGGGAGCCTTATTGTAAAGTGGTACCCTGATATGAATGTGATGCTCATATGAATGCTGATATAAATCTGAATCAGTCTGCATGAAGGCAAGCTTAATATAATTCTACAGGTGCCCTGGAAATAGATTTTTACTGTAGAACTTCCCTTTTGGATATTCATTTCCTGTCTGGAATGGCAGGTTGAATAGAGGGAGAGTATATTTGGGGAAGAACAGCTCAGAGTCAGGCTTTGGGGTGACACTTTAGCCTGGAGAAATGAGTAGGCGGAGTTACAGAGACACCTGGGCACGGCATGGGGGAGGTCAGATTGATAGAGAAATTGTGGGAGGTGCTGTAGCTTTTTTATCATGTTGATATACGGGGATGAGAGAGGCAGCTCAAAGGCTTGGAGTGAGATCCAGCCCGGGGGCACTGTCTGCGTGGTGAGCAGTCTCAGAAAGCCAGCCTGTCTGTGCGAGCGCATGTCCACGGGCAGCGCTTACCTGTATATGACAGGCTGTCTCAGCAGATTCTCATCCATCACTTCTCCCTGCACAAACTTATAGCAGATGCCATTCCGGAAGCTGCAGTAGAGCTCCGGGGCGCAGTCGTGTTGATGAAGCACCTGGAAGTTCTCCATCTCCCTCTGGCGGTCCACGAAGAGCTCGCTTTTGTTACCGTAGATACGGACCAGCACCACGTCTCTCAGCAGAGAGTCTACGTAGCAGCCTATCAGCTGGTTGGTGATGCCTTCAGTGAAGTACTGCTCAAGAGTGAAAAGGGGACATTTCATGTAGACCATAAACCCATGAAGCTTTCCTTCTACACAAAAGGCATAGCTGTTCGGGCAGAGTTTACCTTGACCTCAGCACTTTGCATCCCTGGACCAGCACTAGGGTCTATTTCAGCGTTCAGAGTGGTTATTACATCACCTCCATGTGCAAGTAAGCACATTATCTAAATCTGATAAGGGGCATCACAGTGGGTCATGCTGTTAATGCACTGAAATGTCACAGTAATATTTACAAACCGATCTTTCTCTAAGCATTATCTAACAAGCTCACATTTCCCAAATGAATTCGGCCATCTTGTTCTGTTAGCCATCGATAGCTGTGATGGCACACGAAGTCACACGTGCTGACCTGAATGCCACTCCCAATGGCTGCGTGTGCTTAACGTCTTAAGGGAAGACAGTCATTTATAACCATGACTTTCAGCTGCAGCGCTGGCAGCTTTCAGCAGCATTTCACTTCCCCATCTTTTCATGTGCCTCTGCATGTTTATTTGAGCAGGCGACCAGATCTGCTTAATAATTCTGCCGATTGTACTCAGCTTCTGAAGTCCCACTTTAAAGGAGTAAAGCGTGCCTCACGTAGTCAAAGAGAGAGCCCTGCACACCTACCAGCATGTTCCTCACATCGTTTCCAGGACCCGAGCCCGGTTTTCTTTCTTTTTTTATTTTAAATTTCAGTGTGGCATAACTGTATTGCATTCAGACCGAGATCAATGAAGTCTGGCTGCCTGTGTTTGAAGTCTTTTTCCATTTGAAGTCTCTTCCAAAGATGCTGAGTGTAAAACAAAAGTTTACACGTCTTTTGGCCTTTTCCTAGCAGCACGTGATGTGTAGGATATTGATTGTACATACGAGAAGCTGGAGAAGAAAAGACATGCAGGCATGAGAACTGGCCCCTAAATATCAGACTGCATGGTAAATAAGGTCCGAATACATCGACAGCCTCGCTGCTTTTTGCACACCCAGGAGAGTAAAAGGGCAGAAAAACAGATGAAGAGATTATAGGGAAAGAGAGAGGGACTTGGAAGTGGGCAAAGTGGGGGACAGGGGATGTTGTGAGTCTGTGACTTAGAGGGAGTAAGCATGGGGATTGGGAGGACTGGGAGTGATTGGCAGGGCGTCTAGCCAGTTGTAGGTGTGGGGTGGGACTGTTGGAAAGGCACAGGTCACAGCCGCAGGGATGGATCGATTATAAGAGGTCTCCTGGCAACGGAATGGGGCAAGCATAAGGTCCAGCTATCAGGATTTCCACAACAACCAGCAACCTTGGACTGGTGCTGCCTGAATAACAGGTTATTTGCACATTCGGACATATGAAGTACGCGTGCAGGGAGGCCCTGGGGCCACTCTGTCAGGCCGGACACGAGACTGTGCCAACCAGTCAGGTGCTGGCTAACATTTTTTTTCTGTAGCGAGAGTCTTTCAAGGTAAAGGGAGACTTCAGCCCTCTTTGTAGTGATTATATCGGCATTAGCTGAGTGTGTGGCTAAAGGCTAAAGTAACACAGGACACCACGTTTCAATGTCAACAGCTTCGGGAGTCCACTTCACAGAGGGGAGAGATTACACTGGAATGCCAACAGTTCCATTCAGTTGAAAATTAGCTCACATAAATTCATCCATCCATTTTCTATAACCGCTTATCCCATTTGGGGTCACGGGGGAGTCCAGAGCCAATCCCGGAGGCTGCGGGTGCAAGGCAGGGAACAACCCAGGATGGGGCGCCAACCCATCGCAGGGCACACTCACACACCATTCACACACACATGCATACCTATGGGCAATCAGCCTCAGCATGTTTTTGGACTGGGGGGGGGGAAACCATAGTACCCTGAGGAAACCCCACGACGACACGGGGGGAACATGCAAACTCCACACACATGGAACCCGGGCAGAGACTGGAATCCAGGTCCCCGAGGTGTGAGGCAACAGTGCTAACCACTGCACCACCACATAAATTCAACAGGGATGATATATATAGACAGTAGGCATTTTGACATGGGAGTACAATGGCCTTTGCTGAAGTCTCCTGTTTAGCTATTAGAAATCATGATTCTGTGGCTACTAATTCATAGACGAGTAAATTCCCTTATAGGTGAAGATGCTTTCTTTATGTTTTATCTCTTTGGAACAGCTATTGGAAGGAAAGTTGCTTCTTGTCTGCAGGTTTTGAGCATCTTGGTGTAACTGATTTACTTTCTTATAATAAATTATTTTTCATTATATTAATGGGAAGTTGACTTATTGAAGCATTCAAGGCATTCCAGAGCCCATAAAGTAAGAAATAGACTCACATTGATAAGGCTAAAATGCCTCTGCTATTTTAAATGCTATGATTTCTTATGTAGTTTTTTTTTTTAATCTGTGCATGTAGTAAATTCATGACAAAAATGAATTTCAATGAAAATCTGTGCCACACCCCACTGGTCCTAAGTAGAATAGAACAGCAGTACTTCTGTCAAACACTGTTAAGTTCTACACAAGAGACACAGACAAATGTATATATGCAGATTTGGGGTTAGAGCGTAGGCTCAGCCAGTGTCTTTGGAGCCGTGGGGGTTAAGGGCCTTGCTCAAGGGCCTAATGGCGATATGCTTACCCAGCCATTCAAGCAGAGGTTCGGTTACCGAAATGATGTGAATTTCAGTTGTACTTCCAGAACATTATAGGTATCTGAGAGCCTGAGAAGGTGAGAAGCCTGCAGCTGGCTGATGAACTCCATGTCCACTGCGTGTTTCCTTCCCATGTGACTCACAGAGGGCAGTAATAGCATGCATCAGCATAGTCACCAATGGGTGGCAAGTGAAAACATGTAAAACATGAAGATCGGTTCATGGGCAATACAGGAAAGAGCAGGCATATTAGGAGACCCTCAATTCAATGAATATGGACTATTAAGTCATCTTTCCTACATGAAAATGTTTTATTTAATTACCTTCTATGGGCCAGTGTCATTTTCAATGGAAAGCTCCTCTTGAGTGCACCTTGGTTCTCAGCACCAGCATCAGTGCCTAAATCTCTGCGTCTGCAGTGGGAAGAGCGTGGCTTTCGAGACGTCGAGTTGCATTTGAACGCGATTTCCACGCAGGCAGCTCAGATCTGCTTTCACAGACAGGCAGAGTGCTCCTGAAAGGCCTTAGTGCCTCACAAGGCCTCCATGCTGAATAGGATGCTCACAACATCAACCAGGTGTGGCTTCACAAAGCACGTGCTCCTCACGCATCTCAGGAGAGTAAAATGTCAAACAGCATCCTCTCTAAAGCAGGAGACGGGAGGCTCCGTTCACCTGCTCTCCTATTCACTCGTTACACCTCTTTGATCTCTTTATCAGTATTATATATGTCTACTGCATAATTGTTATCAGTTTACAGTGCAGGCTGGTTTGAAAAAGATGCTTCAATGGGTTGCCCTGAACATTCTTTTCCAATAAGTAGTTGTTTTAAATTACATGTTATTTCCCATAACCAACTAAGGAAGGACTGTAATTTGGTCTTAAGGCCTCTTTGGCACTCACACCCTACAGCACGGTACCTACAGAAAAGGCGAATCTGGATGGACTCTGATAAAGAGGAGGAGGTAAGGAGCATGCGCTGATTACAGCACGTTGCTGCACCCACCACATGACAAACCACCTCAGGGATGAGAACCTGAGTGCAGCCATGCAGTGGGTGATACCTCAGCACCACACTAGTTTGAGTGTGAGTTTTTTCCCGGTGGCTGGAATGCCAATCCTACCACCAACCCCCAAGTTCTCCCTGTAAGTTGGAGGATGTGCTTGCAGCGCTGGATGTAGATTAACATCATACCCAGGGTGGAGCAATTGCAGGTTAAGGGCCTTGCTGAAGGGCCCAACAGAGTAGAACCACTCCTGGCATTCACGTGATTCAGACCAGCAACCTTCTGATTGCACAGGTCCCTAGCCTCAGAGTCATTATTCCATCTGGAAGAGTGAAGATGCAAAACACATTTTGTCCTGAAGCTGCTGATGAGGACAGGTCTGGCTTCCAGGTGGATGGAGCTCAAGCTCTGGCCCACCTATTCAGCCACTATCAGTCTACTTCCTGTTTCCCGTCATATTTGAAGCGATGGGGAGGAAGAGGCGTGGCCATTTCCACAGAGGTCGTTATTTTCCCCTGAATATTTTAGAGGGGCGTCTCTTTTCCTGGTCACACCCCGCTGTAGTTTGCTTTCTGCTTAGTCCCAAATAGATATATATTCATCCAACATGCGGATCTGGAGCTCCGAGCTGCCACTGTACAGCAGTGTCCTGAAGACCGCCGGCATATCAGAGGCATGATCGCTGTGTTTCACAGTGATATCTGAAGTGGGCTGTGGGATCTACGCGTAAGAATGCAAAACCCTGGGGAGTGTATATACAGTCGTCAGGCGCTGATGCGATCATAGCTGAAACACCATCAGCACCTGGTACAGACACCGGTGCTCAAAGGCCCTTTGCTAAAGGATACGCCTGTGAGAGCGAGTGGTAAACGTGTGCCAGCTGTGATCCCGCGTAGAAACATTAGCACACTCCCCCTGGAGAACCGCTGATTAGTCAATGTGCAGGCAGTCTGAGGTTAATGCTAATTTTTTGTTCCTCAAGTCGGACTTTCATGCAGCCTCAGCGAACAGGGGCTCCTTTTTTTCTGCATACACAGAGCATCACTTTAACTTTTCATAGTTCTGCCTTTTATTTCTCTTTTTTTTTTTTCTCCCCAGCAGCACCACTTCATTGCCCAGCCTCTCTCTACCCAAAGAAAACAGTGTCTGAAGTGGGAGGTGGCTGGGGGGGCAGGTATGCTGGGAATTGGCTGTGCTTGTTTTGCCGTGCCTTCTGTTCTGCGGCCGGATTTCAGATGGAAAGATCTGCGGCTGGCTCTGCGGGGACCACCGGGAGCACAAAGCCCATTTCTCCGGGAGATTGCTGCACTGTTTGCTGACATGAATAAAGCTGTCTCCTCTTTAGAGCTGCAAATTCGCCAAAGACCACCATGTCCCCTCTTGCCGCTGTTGGCCTCAGAATTGAAGCCCCCCCCGGGGGCTAAAGCTAAAAGATGTGGCCACGGATGTTTCGGGGCAGCGATGAAAAGGCAGAGAAAGGGCTTGCACGTTGATTTGTGTTTACTTGCTCCATAGCATTGTGTCATTTTAGATAGTCACCCCCCCTCCAAAAAAAAGATAACTGTTACTGGTATCTGGCTACGATACGTAGACATAAAGTCCCGTATCTGGGTCTGAGTCAACAGACTGTAAGGTATCAGTGTCAATCTCCCTTCCCTGCTATGAAAGAGTCAACGGCCTTTTGTCTTAATCAGACAAAAAATGTAGAAGCTCAAGCGTGTTACATTTAATTTTTTTTTATGTTTCCCGAACAATAACCTTTCTTTTTTTTTTTTTAAGAAAGCAGATTTTAAATTGCAGAAAGTGAGCTAGTTAACCTTTGTACCACCCAGTAGCGATGGAGCCCAGCGATTGGCAAGCTACCCCCAAAGCAAACAGGCACACTCTTGCTTCCTTGGGGTCAAAGCCGTTAATGGAGTTAATGGACTCGAGGTTGCCCCTGCCCGGCCAGAGGCCCCGGTCCGGCACCTGTGTCCTATGTTCTCACCCCGGGTCACACTACCTCTGTGTACCGAGTGCATAGCTCACATGGAAGACTTTAAAATTGCAAAAGCGCAATGCAAGTTTTTATTATTAATGTGAGCGTTTTCACTGGTATCTGGGTCTGTAGTTGAAAAGCAGTAACCGGGCATGTTGCTAAGCCTGGGCATTTGGCAGCGAAGCCCTAAATGAATCCAAGCAAGCCTTGAATGATTTGTTTAGCTCAGATATTTTAACGACCATCCTCTCGGTTTGAGAATTCCATACATCACAACAGCTCATATCCTTCATACTGTTG
The DNA here is from genome assembly GCA_011763525.2 of Mormyrus iriodes. Classification (NCBI taxonomy): domain Eukaryota; kingdom Metazoa; phylum Chordata; class Actinopteri; order Osteoglossiformes; family Mormyridae; genus Mormyrus; species Mormyrus iriodes. The sequence goes on along the minus strand of JAAGVU020000008.1, from coordinate 24,398,436 downwards.
CGATTATAATGTCTTTGATTGGTGCTAATGCATGCGGAGTCTTGATGCCCAAATGGGAGAACAGTATGAACTTCCTGGCTGTAAACAATGTGACAGTTTCAGTCATGATGTTGTCCAGAATTCTAGCATTCATTGCTAAAATCAAACATTTAGTTAACGGAGTTTCACGGGGCAAGCTAATATTGGCGTTTTGTCTCTGTTTTGAAATTTCTGTTTATAATAAATACATTTCTCCACTGAATATACAGTCTATAAAATCTTTTTTGGACAAAATTGCAATATAATTATGTATTCGAATAATCAAGCAATTAACCCCCAAAATGTGTCACTGATCGCAATTAAAAAAAGTAATTGACAATCCTAATTTTCAATACTCTAAAGGGAAGAATTAGTAGAGACGTCAGCAAGCTAGAATAAAAAGAAATTTATTGCATCGTGGAAGTGTCCTAATGTAGAGTTAAAAAAAACAAACAAATCAGAACATTTTTGGATAGGTGGATTACTGGTAGGTATTGGCTATGTACCGATTGTGGTACAATGTGCTGCTCTGAATAAGTAAATGGTTCATTGAAATGAATAAATAATACAATGAAAACATTTTTACACAATAATTTATTATTGTGAGATGTGATGGCCCTTGGTTGCTCTTTATGCTTGAAAATAACATTGTGGGCCAGTAAAAATGTATCTGAGCTGGTACATTTTTACTGGACTAGCTACTTTGCTACTAGCTGGCTAGTAATTAAAAAGAAACTACATTTATTGAAAATTGACTACATTTAATGCATCATCCACAGTTATGTGAAGGTGCAGAAGAGGGTCCTATGCTGGCTAAAAGGAGCAAAAAGTCTTAACTTCCACACTTGGTTGCAGCCTAAGAATGCTGTCTGCTAGCTAGCTAACTTTGCTAGTGATAGGTTTCTATGGTAACATTGGCCATAGTAAGTTTCTATACATGAAACTGTGATATACGTGAAAAAAGTAAATGTATAATTTGAAAACATTTCTGGGCTAAACTCTTCTGTTGTCTGACGTCTTCAAGTCCTAATGATGTCCCAGATACTAACCAAGCGAGATGACCCCATCAATGGTCTCTATGCTGCCCATACAGACTGCAAGGCCTAAGTATTGACTAATGTCGCTGCCTCTGCTTGACACTCTCCCACACTTGCCTTCAGTTTAATCTCTTCTGGCTCCCATTCGGGCCGCAGCTCCTTCAGCAGCACCAGGACGTTGCTCCTGGGGTCATTCTCATCCACAGCTATGTCAAGGTGCAGAAGGGGGTCCCGTGGGGTCTCTGCTCTGCCTTCCATTACTGCCGACCGGCCTGCACTGAGCCCCAGGTAGTCGCAGTGTTACTGATCACGCCCAGGGCTCATCCCTGCTTTTTATCCAGTAACTGAGTTTGCCCACGATGTTACCAAAGTGCAATGTTCCGCTGGGCAGCCTTTACTTTATGTTGGGGGATTGTATATTAACTAGACCCTGCAAAAAGGGGAGAATCTGCAGTGTAAAGTAGACTTAAACACAGGCCTTATATTGGACCAGAGGTCCAGAGCTATCGGAATTGCACAAACAGGACAGGTTTTGTTTAACTGAATTTTCTATGCAGGGCCCAAGCCAAGTGTTATAATGATTACACACCCAGCTCACTCAACCAGCTACAGTGAAGAACAGGGAATTCTGTCACATGGTAATAAACACACATTCATTCTGTAGACCATAATCATGATTGGAAGGGCCTATATTGTAACACATACAGAGTAATAAAATATTATAGTTCAATATATCCATGAGACATTTCCAAGGTGTTAAAGCCATTAATGGGCCACATTTCTGAGGATAAGTAAATCCTTGTGTTTGGAATGATTTATTTTCACTCCCGCAAAGTATCTTCAGTCATAATTACTCTGATGGCCTATTATGGTACATCACAAATCAATGACTGTGTTATTTAGCTCATGTCTCCAGGAAGATGGCTCTGGCATGCAGCCACCCAGCTTTGAAGGAGTAGAGCGCAGGTGCATTATGCGCTGGCTGCTGTCTAAAGGGGAACAATGGTGGCCAGCTTCACAAGGGTATCTGTGCCCCAGCATTCATTTAGCTCCATTCATTGTCGGGCAGGTGGTTTCTTCTGCTCAGAGAGGCAAGGAGAGGCAATAAAATGGCCATCTGTTTCCAGTTTTCCGGGATAGTTTCCTGACCTTGGTGACACGTGGGGCCTTTCAGCGAGATGCCATTCCTGCACTCCCTCATTCCCTCTATTTCCAGGCTGTCGGGTTGGCTTGGTGATTTTGGTGATACACGGGGGTTTTCAGCGAGCTGGCATTCCCACATTTCCTCTGGTTCCAGGTTGCTGGGTCAACTGGGTGACTTTCATGATGAATGGCTGGCCGGCTTTCCCGCACTCCCTCATTCCCTCTGGTGCAGGGCTGCCAGGTCGGCTTGGTGACCTTGTTGACACGCAGGTGTTACAAACCCCGGGTTCGTATTGCAACCTCCGGCTTCGTTACCGCTCGCTTGTTGTCTTCGCCATCATTCACCAGACTTCGTCCCTTTCGTCCACTACGTCATCCCTTCACTTCGCTTCGCCACCATTCGCCATCCCTCCGCTGCCTTCGCTCCCCTTCGCCTGCCTACCATCACCTCGACAATCTTCGCCCCTTCGCATCCATTCGCCGTCCTTCGCCAGACCTCGTCCAGCATCGTCACTTCCCGTCCATGCCTTTGCCACGCCCTCGCCCTTTGACCCCCCTTCGACCTTCGCCATCGGACCCGGACTATTTAGTCAATCAGACCTTGCTTCTCACTCTCTCGCTTTCTCTCTTGCTTGCTTTGCCTACTCTTTGCTTTTCGCCTGTCTTTTCCCTCTGATTGATCAACGTGTATGACTCTTTTGGCTATTCGACTTCTGACT
>JAAGVU020000008.1:24365503-24386639 GCA_011763525.2 Mormyrus iriodes | reverse complement strand
CCTATATTGTGGAATAGTTTACCAAGCTATGTTCGGGATGCCGAATCGGTCTCAGTCTTTAAATCTCGACTGAAAACTTATTATTTCAGTTTAGCTTACCCACAACTTAACTTATAACAAATTGTAACTATGGCTGCTGGTGCTACCGTACATGCCATTTTTATCTACTATGCTTTTCCATAGTAGATAGGAGGAGGAGCCATAGTAGGGAGGAGAGGAACCAAGAGCTCCCAAGTGGTTTTTTTCTATTTACTTGGGAGTTTTTGGTTCCTCTTCTCTGTTGTCATCTGGCTTTCTTTAGCTAATTTCTTTGTCTTTCCTTTTCCCAATTTTTTATTACTCTCTCTTAGTATCGAAACACACCCATGTAAAGTCACCTTGGGGAGACTTCATTGTGAAAGGTGCTATACAAAAATTAATTTGATTGGTTTAATTGAATACTCCTACAATGCAGCCACTGAGCTGGTGTAGCAAGCAGGTCTGTAGAGTGTCGGGGTCCAGATCCTCTGCCATCTTGGTAACGCCTGCTAGGCATCGCTAATCACATCAATGCTCACTTCCTCCTGGCCTTGGATGACGTGCCACCACCTTATATGAAATGCCTGTTTTTCTTCCATTTCTTCCCTCTGTTACCTGGTTCCCATTGTAGGCCCCTTTTATGGTTCTGTTAGAAGTGTTTACCCCAGTTTAATTCTGACCTCTCATGGTCCTTTTGTTTTGTAGTTTTCCCCAGTGTGTTCAGTTTCCTTAAACCCCTTTGTGTCTCGGAGCTGCCAGTGGATCATTACCTTTTTTCTTGCCTGTGCCATGTCATGCAGTGACTTTATATATTTTATGGTATGAAATTTTTCTTATTATTGTTTATGAAGATGCACAACAAGTGCAAGTTTTAGTTCCTGTGTATCCTCTACACTCCCAATACAAAATATTCTTTGTTTAGGTCATTCTTTGTTTTAGACTTATGTTCTGCAGGATGTTGACTTTGTACATTGACCCTGTATCAGCCAGGATCCGGATTTGAAATGTTTGAGGGCCCACATGATAATCTAAGGGGGTGGGGGGATCTAAATGTCTCCAGGGGGCCGAGCTTACAGTACAATTAGATGGGCCAGGCCTACCCTGCCCCCCCAAGAAGCTGGGTCTGCCCTGAATGCTGACATGTAACTGTACAAATGCCAAACAAAATCAAGTTAGCGAACAGAAAATACTGCTGCATCATTTTGCTCATCGATATACATTATGGATACCGTCGATGAATGCAGTTTTCTCTGAGTTTGAACCATTCTCAGGCCCCTCATGTGTGCTGCTGTGAACAATTGCTGTATTTCTCCCAAATATCTGGGTCTATTCTGGGTGTAGTCATGAAAGCAGAGTAGTGGTACCTCCAAGCTGAGTATGTCCTGTGTTTAGTAAAGGGTTAAATTCTAAGTCAGCATCACTGGGAGACACGATGCAGGGATTACTGCCCGTAATCAGCTTTTGGCCACCCGTGGTCACAGCAGCAGCTCATTTTCCCCTGATTTCATTAGCTGGCGCTCTCTGACCTGGCAGTACAGGAGCCTTCCTGCACGGGACGGGTCAGAAGCAGCTGAGCTGTGGGACTGAAGCCCAAATGCAGCAGTCCCCACCTGCAGAGCCATGCAGGCAACACCCCCTGAAGTGTCCTGTAGAGAACTCTCCCCAAAATCTTACCCCCCCCCCAATTTAGCTCAACCTCTTTTTGTTACTGTAGACCAGTTGCTCTCAATGGCACCATTACTTTACCCCACAAGTCCTATGAAAGGCATCCTTTATACTGACAACACACCTTAGCACAGATGGATAGTGCCCAGCTGGTCAAGCACATGAAAGGCTGTGTGTCCTTGCTGTGCAGGGCCTGATCAGGTTATGGAAAGAAAACACTCAGTTTCATCCATTAATAACAATTCCAACCATAGCAGCACCCTGACATTAACCTTTTAAAATAGTCTTCCCATTTTAAATGGTAATATTGCTTTAAAAATATCATGCAGTAGTGCTGTTATGCACTGTTTTGATATGAAAGCAAGAATTCACTTGGGTATATCATCGGTTTCCTTCACAAAATCACTCGCTTTCTGTGTACTGTCACGGAAGTTCTCGGAATGTGACATCAAACTGATTCCCGTTCCATCACACAGCGGTACGAAACAGCGTTTAAAGCGTTTATCAGACAATGTATCGCCATTTCAACAAATTAAGGGCTTGTTGTCACCTTGATTTTATCAAAGAATGACACTGTTTTCCGATTCTCACATTTGTTCCATCCACAACTATTACTTGTAAATAGACGCTCACCGCGCTGCTATACGGGTGTATTTCTAGATTGGGCTGGGAAGATGCTATTTTATTTCAAGAGCGGGGAGCAATCACGAGATAAATATTTATTTTTACGCTACGCTTTGTTGGTCCTACTCAAAGAATAAAGTGAATGGGGTCCCTATTGTTATCGTGGCTATGATCTTTCTGCCATAGTTGTGAATATCGTCATCGGTGGCATAGAGCTTGCTAAACGCAGTTTTGAACATGAAACGATTGCAACCAAATTGCATTTTGCTTTTTTTTATTAAAGAATCTCAGTGCTGGTAGAATGTAGCAGACTGGGCACACACACTAGAAACAGCACTGGTATTCAACCCTGCCAGATCCATTGAGTCTGACCCTTTATTGAAAGGAGCACAGAGCTTACAAAAACATGGACCGGACCAGATGGTTTCCAATTTGAAACAAGTACGTTCCTTAACATCTCACTTTCAGAGATTTAATTATATCTGGCTGCTTTTCAAAAGAATTTGTTTACAATACAAATAACCTAGCGTAACTGCACATCTATTTATACGCTGACGGCAAAAGTATCAGGATAAATATTTCATCAAGTATGCTAATATGAGCAATTATACCGTACCATTCCGATGAGCAAATTATAAGACGGTGTAAAGAGTATCTGTCAATCAATACACAAAAGTCTGTGTGGGATTGTGGTTATTTAAAAACCATAAAGAACTCACAAAAACTGACTGACAGATAGTGTGAAGCGTGAATCAACAAATCAATCACGTTTTCTCATAGGCATTGCGGGGATACCGAGAGTGAGATCGCCAAACTAGCATTTGTCCATAAAGATACTTATTCCACTGAAAAATCCATATTTGGTTGTACAAATAGTCAGATTGAGCCTAAGTTGTTGTTCTTCACATTCGATTAACAGGGAGACACAAATATCTGACATTGACTATTAATTATGAAACTAGCATATGTAGCTATTTATTTTTCCCTCTGTTGCGTTGGGCATTGTGGATCTATGTGGCATGAACCTAAAACAAATCCACTGGAGGTGTAGATGGGAACTTTGTAACCCATAGGGAGTCATGCTTGATTGAGGAAACTTTGCATCATCACGTCATGTTTACTCTACTATAACAATAAAGATAGACGGAATATTCCCTCCTTATGTCCAAACCGTATCTGGCCGGGACGCAGCTCCGCCTACCTTTTCTTTATGTCCCAAATTAAAGGATTAAAAGTGAAGGGTGTAATAAAAGGTCAGTTTTGCGCTACTTTTAAAATCAACTTTAACGTCAGTTATCATTAGTAGCTCTGACCAGACATTCGTTTTTCGACTGGGGAATTCTTATAAGACTCCTTGATTTCTGTCCCTTGTTTTTGTATTTTGACTTATTTCGCTTACCGTTCTGCTGTCAAAACAATATTTACTAGCTAGACTCTGCTGGAGGTCAGACGTGCGCGTGTCATCAGCAATCCCTGATTAACTGGATATTTTAATGCATTTTCACAGGGACATTACGAATGAATAAGCAGGAATATGATTGCTTGTAGCGATAAGCCATTTTGTTGCGTTTTAAAGTTTCATTTACATGTTATGTGTCAAAAAATTCAAGTACTTTTTAACCACGCGATACGTGCAATACCCATATCAAATAAAAAGCACTTTTTGATTACAGTATCTAAATTATTTTGTATTGCTTTAAAATGGTAACAAAACAAATGAACAGAAATACATATAATAACTAATACAGAGAGTGGCTTATTCAGGATCCCCCATGGGGGCTCCCCCTGCTCCCTGATTCTAATTTAACCCCCCATTTAGTCTGGATGCATTTTACTTCAAGGTAGTTTAGAATGGTGTCTTTCAGTGTAGATGGCAAGGGTGTAGATTTCGGTATAGATGATAGGGACATGTCTATACTAATACTGTGGGAGTACCGTGTATGATTAGGGGGGAGGGGGGTTTGGGGCTGATTTGGTCCTTACCAGTATTAAAACAAAACCTACACCCTTGATAGATGCCACCTTGTTACAGATCATTTTAATTGTAAAGGGGATTAGACAGACATCAATGTGAATGCTTCAGTTTAATAACAAATAATGATTTAAGGACTAGCTATATATGCAAACTGTCACGTCCAGCCCCGCCCGGCATGTTTGCTCCCAGTGTGTCCCGCAGGTGCTCAGCCGCGCCTGTAGCTCGTTGGTGTTACCTCGTGTTCCTACCCCCTTGTTAACCAGCCACAGGTGCCCCTCGTTCATTCCTCTGTCTTTCCTGTGTATAAGAGTTCCCTAGTCCTGTACTCCCTTGTTGGGTCATTGTTCTAGCCTGTGGTTGCCTGGCTGGTCCAGTGCTGTTGTTGCAAGGAAATAAAGTCCCCATGTGGGGTGAGTTCTAGCACAGCCCTCCCTTGTCCTGGGCTGTTTCCTTCCCCCCTGTGTCATGCCTCACCGTCAGCCCTGCCCCCGTGACATAAACATAAATGAAGAATTTACAGTTGAACCTGATGCAGGGATATATGGTATGTTGATTATTTATTTGAGTAACCCTTCTGGCTTAAGGGGGAGGATCTTCCTTGGGGTTCCTTTTCAAGGTCCAATAAAGTTCAGTTCAACATAGAATACAATTTTGCTAAATATAAATATTTTAAAATGTAAAATCAGAGTAATACACTCAGTGACAAAAGTTAGGCACCCAGAAGTAATGGTACGAGTTGGATGTAATTTGGTACACCTGCAGACCAGCTGTGGGTATGTAAATGTGCCAGCGCCTTGCAAATTGAATCGTCTAGTCACCAGACAGAGAGGATGCCTCGTGGACGCATTAGACAGCATTACTAGCACTTGGCAGAGTTTGATAGGGGTCGCATTGTGGGTTTGCATGAGGCTAAGTGGTCATATCGTGCAATTGCTCAACATGTGGGGCTTGCAGATGTCACAGTTGCCTGATGTTGGAACCAATGGGCACGTTAGGGCACCCCCACACGTCGTGAAGGTTCCGGTCGCCCAAGACAGACCACACCAAGGGAGGATCGTCGTATTGCGTACCAAGCATTACAGAACCCCATGACATCTGTGCCTGCCATCCGGACACAGGTATTGGACTCTCAACAACACCCTGTGTCATCCCGCACTGTATCCTGACGACTGGCATCAGCCAGACTATGGGTTCACCGTCCCATGCATAGGATGACGTAAATACCAGCACAGAGATGGCTGCGTTTGGAGTGGTTCTGTAACCGGGAAGCATGGACTGATGATGAGTGGTGTCATACCATATTTAGTGAAGAATCTCAGTTCTGCATTACCAGGAATGACTGTCATATGCGCGTATGATGGCATCGAGGGTAGAGGACCAATCCTGCCAAGATTGTGGAGGTGACACACCAGCATTACTCCTGGCGTCAGAATGGGGAGCCTTAGGGTATGACTTCAGGTCATCTCTGGTAGTGATTCGGGGGACCCTGACGGCACAGTGCTGTCAGTGACATCCTGTGTCCGCATGTCTTACCCCTCCTGAGACAGCACCCAGGTACAGTCTTTCAACAAGACAATGCCTGTCCACATCTGGGCATGTGTGTCTATGGACTGCTTGCATCATGTTAAGGTCCTTCCTTGACCAGCCAGGTCCCCCAATCTTTCCCCAATAGAACATGTGTGGGATCAGCTCAGACGTCAACTCAGACCCAGTGCCAATCTGCAGGATCTCGAGGGCCAGTTACAACAGTTGTGGGCCAACTTGCCGCAGGACAGGATACAACAGCTGTATGACTCCCTTCCACACCATATCACCGCATGTATCCAGGCCTGGGGGGGAGCCACCCCCTACTGACAGAGGACCAGCAGTGTGCCCATACTACCAACTCCGTTGTCTATTTGATCTGATATATCATTGTGATAGTCACATGACCTTTCACCACGTGCAGATTCATTTCATTTCCACCACTCCCTCTGGGTGCTTCACTTTTTTTTCGCTGAGTGTATTTCGGGTTCACACCGTGCCCTTTGGCAGAGACTCAACCATGTTAAGAACAGACTTGAGTAGCAATTTTGTGCATAACGGTATCAGTGGCTTGAAATGAGGCGGAGAGACAAATTACTGAAGGATGGGGCAGCTTTCATTCTTCAGTGAAGATATTGTTTAGGAAACATCAGCCTGCAGATTTTCTGGAAGACTTGCCGCCTTTCTCCGGTGATGGTGCACGCCTCATGGCACCAGAAGATGGTACAGTTTATTCAGAAATGGCAGGTCTCAGAGAAGGCAACACTCGCAAAATGTGAAATAAAAAAACACAGATACATGCAGTGTGTAAGACATACACGTAAGTTGATTAAAAGGTAACTTCAGTACATTATTTGCTGTGATGTATTGTTGCTTCTGTATGGTGAATCTGTTTTTTTGTCATCCTGGAGCCCAGGTGCAGATACAAAGTGATCTGTGTGTGTTTCTGGCCCAGAGGAGAGTGATTTCACTATCGCAGCCACAGTGGCAGTAACACATGCAGAGATATGGATGTCAGGGCCCCTGACAGCATGCTAACTTTCAGGCGCGCTTCAGGGGGCAGGGAGGTCACAGTGAGTAAACTGCATTTTGGTCCAGTCATACAGAGGCCTCCCTGGGCCGTGCCGAATAGAATGGACTCCTCGTCAATTTTTATCAAATACATTTAAGATTCCACTTCCCTTTATTGAAACAGGACTGGGGCAGCTTTTGTCACCTCAGCCCCAATTCCCAGCAGTATTCTTTTTTCCTCTAAGAGCTTTGCAACCTGGGTGTAACGCTGTTTGGCAAGCCTGGAGGTGATGTGGCCATCTTGGGTGTTATTTTCTGTGTAGGCTCCTTGAGGAAAGGTCAAGGCACGCCAGGCACAAGATGCTTTGCTTTTCAAAGAACTCCACAGCCTGAAAGTCTCCTGATTAAATTTTCACTCTGACGTTGTGTCTTGAATGTATAGCTGACACGGTTTATTATAATGAAGGATTCAACATAGAACATAGTTCAACATAGAATTACATTACAGTGCAGTTGGTCTTGGTTTTGTCCAGGAAATGATTTAATCAAAGTGAAAAATAGTATCATTTTCAACAGTAGCTGATTCTTAAATACAGTCCCAGCTTGTTATTTTTTAGAGCATTGTGCGTATGATAGCCACTGCACTGGCAACAGGGGAGGCGGCAGCCAGATTTTTCCAGCCAAGCCAGTTAATCTGTGGTCCAGCAATGGGCATGCTAAAGGCTCTTCCTTCCCTCACATTTTAACAAGAGGGAAAGTGGATTTATATACCCTTGTAAACGCTTCTGTTTAAGGAAGTTTTCACTGTATGAAGTGCCACAGAAAATTTTCCCATCGAATGATACTCTCATGATGCAATGATTGTATCATAACGACCCTGTAACATGCTGAAATAGCAAAAATAAACTTACCATTTTTAATCGTTCTTATTTTCTATGGCAGATATACTGTGTAGAGCCTACTGAAAGATTTAGAACCCTGAACATCAATTGAATTGGGGATCTCAAAGGAAAATTTGCACTGCATGGACTTTTGTGCTGTTGGCTGAGATGGGACTGTTAATGCATGAGTGCCCAAGCATATCCAAGCTACTTCTGAACACCCTGGCACACTATCGAGGGCTAGTGTTCCCTGCTCTCTTTCAATCACATTTAGGCTCATAGAAGTAGTCATGCTTACAGCATGCATCTCGTACAGCATGCATCTTGAAGCAAGCACAGCATTTGTGGCTGATCTTGCTTGGGTCGACCAATCCATATCTGCCATTGGCTACCAGCAAAACAGGAGCTCAATAGGGAACTGTATAAGGAGAGGGGTGGGATCACAGAGTGGGCCTTCACACACCCAGTAAGTCCCATTAAGCTGCATTTTAACAGCTTTGAAATGACAGGGTGCCAGGCAGCGCTGTTCGCGTGTGAGTGCTCCCTACAGTCTCCAGCCATGGCGTCGCTCATTGTTCAGCCCGGCACAGGGCATTCAGACCACAGCACACGTGCTCTCGGCCTACAGCCATTGGCAGCCTAATTACAGCCCGAGTTTGCAGGGCTCAGCCTGTTTCAGGGACAGAAATGACTAATGCTGGCCGGCGTGCGGTCCCTCCCAGATCCCGCCATCACGAGGCCAGTGAAAAATAACAATATCCTGAAATCCACAGCTGAAAATATTTATGACCCGCAGAGCTTCTTGAGGATCCGGTGGCTTAAGAGTAGGCCGCTTTACTTAATTTGCTCGTAAAAAATGTACACAAGCCTGGGACTTCCAAAGTTGGGAAGATTTTAGCTGCAGTTTCCATTTGCTGTGAATGTTATTGCTGGAAGAGAAAGAAAGAGGCCCATTTCTGCAGCGTATGTTTGACATCACTTTTCAGACGTCAGTGTGTATCAGTGCTGTAGGATAAAGGTAAATCCCCATTAACTTTTACAGCTGGTGATTATTTTGGATTTGGGGTTTTAGCTACTGTACTCGACATAAATTTTCAAGATGCCCTCTGCTGACACATGATACTATAGCATTTAGGGTGTTTAAACTCTTTTGGAACAACCAAGACTGTTGAAAGCATTACCTTCTAGTGACGACATGCGATGTGTATAATGTGGGGTCTGTGATCAAATATATTTACATTCAAACCATACAAATGAAACTGAGCTAGTCTCACAAAGCTAAGAAGCAGCAATTATGAAGGCAGACAGATCTCTTAAACTGATACATTTTAAAGCAGTATATTAATGAACAGGTTTGCACTGTGTTCTTTAATCTAGTTGGGATATGTACCGCAAATAACAGGGGAACAAAAAACTTTTGGAAAATTTTGCTCTTTAATAATTCCCTTTTTGTGAGCTATATGATGTCACTATATGTGACCAGACTTTGGTCCCGATCAGCTAATCAGTTTAAAGCCATCCATCCATCCATCCATCCATCTGCCACTTCTCCAGGGTCAGGTCGCAGCAGCAGCAGTCTAAGCTGGGATGCCCAGACCTTCCTCTCACCAGCCACCTCCTCCAGCTCCACCAGGGGATTACCAAGGTGTTCCCAGGTCAGCTGAGAGATATGATCTCTCCGGCGTTTCATGCATCTGCCCCAGGGCCTCCTCCCATTTGGACATGCCCAAAACACCTCCTCAGGGAGTCGCCTGGAGGCATCCTAGATACATGCCCCAACCACCTCAACTGGCTCCTTTCGATGCAGAGGAGCAGCGGCTCTACTTTGAGCCCCTCCTGAATGTTCGAGTTTCTCACCTTATCTTGCTGATAGGCTGAGCTCAAACACAATGTGGCGGAAACTCATTTCTGCCGCTTGTATCTGTGATCTCATTCTTTCGGTCACTACCCAGAGCTCATGACCATAGGTGAGGGTTGAAACATTGATTGACCAGTAAATCAAAAGCTCTTGCCTTCTGGCTCACCTCCCTCTTTACCGCAACAGAACGGTAGAGCATCCGCATTACTGCCGATGTTGCATCGATCTGTCTGTCGATCTCCCGCTCCCTCCTTCCTTCGCTCATAAACAAGACCCCGAGATTTATAATCCTCTGCTTGAGGCAGCAACTCATCCCCCACCAGGAGAGGTCTATCCACCCTTTTCTGATCGAGAACCATGGCCTTAGACTTGGAGGTGCTGATCCTCATCCCGACCACCTCACACTCAGACTACACTTAGAAATTCTGTCCATAAAAGTTAGGAACCGAATCGGTGTTAAAGGGCAGCCCTGGTGAAATCCAACACCCTCCAGAAAAGAGTCTGACTTACTGCTAGCAATGCAAACCAAACTCTCACTCCGTATATACGGCCCGCAGCAATGGACCCCCTACCCCATACTCCTGCACCCCCCACAGGAACCCCCAAGGGACACGATCATATGTATTTGCCAACTACACAAAACACATGTAGATTGATTGGACAAATTCTCATAAACCCTCCAATTCTTGAGGGTGAAGAGCAGGTCTGGTGTTCCATGACCAGGACGGAAATTGCATTGTTCCTCCTAGATCCAAGGTTTAACTACCCCAACATAGACCCTCCCAGAGAGATTGAGGAGTATGATCCTCCCGACGTTGGAACATATCCTGTAGTCTACTTTCTTAAAGTTTGCCAGTCCTAAGGCACGGTCCCCAATGTCTTTGTAATGTCAAAGAGTTGTGTCAGCCAAGATGGCCCAACAACATCAAGAACTTTCAAGAACTCAGGGCAAATCTCATCCACCCCCTGAGCCTTACCACCAAAGAGTTTTTTAACAATATCAGTGACTCAGAGATGGGCAAGTCCTCCTCTGAGTCTTCCAGCTGTACTTTCTCCAAGCAATGCCTATCAGTGAGATTCAGGAGGTCCTTGAAATATTCTTTCCACCATCTGACTATATCCCGATTTGAGGTCAACAGTTCTCCATCCTTGCTAAACACTGAATGGATAAAGCCCTGCTTCCCCCTCCTGAGTCTCCTGATGGTTTGCCAGACCGAAAGTCCTTCTCCGTGGCCTTACCAAACTCCTCCCACACCCGAGTTTTTGCTTTAGCAACTGTCAAAGCCCCTTTCCTTTTAGCCTGCTTGTACCTGTCAGCTGCTTCAGGAGCCCCACAAGCTAAGCAAGCTCGGATGGCATCCTTCTTCATCCTGACAGCTCCCTTTATGGCTGGTGTCCACCACCAGGTTCAGGGATTGCCACCACAACAGGCACTAACAACCTTACAGCCACAGCTTGACATAGCCGCCTCAGCATTGGACATGGCCCATTCAAACTCAGTGTCCCCTGACTCCTTTGGGATGCAAGAGAAGTGAGTTAAAGATCTCCTGGACAGGGGCCTCCACCAAATGCTCCCAGCATACCCTCACTATGCGTTTAAGTCTACCAGGTCTATCTGATATCTTCCTCCGCCCTCTGATCCAACTCAACATCAGGTGGTGATCAGTTGACAGCTTAATTCCTCTCTTCACTCGAGTGTCCAAAACATGCAGATGCAGATCTGACGATACAATAACAAAATCAATCATTGAACTGCGGCCTAGGGTGCTCTGGTGCCAGTTGCACTTAAGAACACCCTTATGTTCAAACATGGTATTTGATATGGACAAACTGTGGTTACCACAGAAGTCCAATAACTGATTACTGCTCAGATTTCAAATGGGCAGGCTAATCCTCCCAATCACACCCTTCCAGGTTTCACTGTCATTACCCAAGTGCCCCATCAGAACAAGAAAGTCCCCAGAAAGGGCACCTTCAGCGCTCCCTCCCAGGTCTTCAAGAAGGCCAGATACTCTGAATTGGTGTTTGGTGCATTAGTGTTGTAATACTTGAGACCAGTCTTAGTCTCATCTCAGAATTGACTTTCTTTTGATTCAGGTGGTTAAAAGCAAATTCAATTGCATAAAAAGGCATTAAAAACTTGAAGCCAAAAAATATAGCTTTGAAAACAAGCAGCAGAGCAAAAGATGGCTCTTACATAGTTTTATGATACATGACCTCAAGTATATTGTGGGTCGAGGTTCTTCAGGGTGTCATTTGAAGTCTGTGAGGTGCATTTACAATCTCCACCTCCTTTACGGCTCTCCATCCCTTTGCATAGATGGATGGGTGCATGGGTGGATGGCTGGCCTACGAGCACCCAGCAGCATCCTGTGGGAACATCTCTCTTCTATCCTGCTCAAGTTTCACATGATGGTTACATGATCAAAGCCCAGTGGTCCAACCCGGGCCAGTCCATTTATGTGGGGGGGGTTGGGTTCATCTGATGCAAAAGACATCAGAACTATTAAAAATCCATCACACCTCACCACATCAGTCTTTATATGCTGAGAAAAGAGCAGCTGTGTCGATGAAGCATTAATTTCCAAGACAAATATAAAATGCAAGATCATATTTTTATAAATGTAAATGACCTGTCTGAATAGATTACGCTGTGTGGGTGGCTCTGACATGGATTTGAAGCCACTGCTGCATTGGCTCATTATTGTTTATGGGAGCAGGGTATGGTTGTGGTGAGCACTGCAGATTGATGGATGTTTCTCCCTTTTATCTGTCTTGCCACTGTGTGATTTCTTAAGAAATGCGTATATTAGTTTGGATGAGTTTGTACGGTATTATCATTACCTCCCCCCCCCCCTCCTTTCAGTCCAAGCCAGCCCAGAACAAATAATTGGTTAGATAAACATTAAGAGACACTGCGATATTCACCCTGTGATAGTCACACTGGTTTCTCTTCATTAAATATGTAGACTCTGACCTTCGTTTTGATGAGAATTTTAGCAATCTCATCTTCAAATGAAAAAAAATGTCCGTGAGCAATTACAGTAGAACATTAATTGGATATTCACTTTTATCTTTGAGTCACTGAATCCATTAACTGACGAAAGCCTCCTGTTTCACTAAAAAATAAACTGACATTTACCATATATTTGAAGATATTTATTTTTCTGGAAAGTGGCAGTTTTATTGTATATTTTATGTTGGTAATGCATCTTTATAACTGTCGGTTTAATTATTTTTTTTTGCCCCAAGGTGGTTGTTCAAGGATCTGGTTTTGCTTTCAGACACATTGCTTTTAAACCACCTGAAATGAAAACTTGAAAATGAGATCTGTCTATCTGCCGTGACAGGCGCTTACTACCACAGCACAACATCAATGCCTTTCCTTATTCCTTCACCTTATCGTTTTGACATCCTTCTGTCAGCTCTCTCTTGTCCTTGAACCAGTCTGTAGTGGGAAATCATAGGCCTTGTGTTGCTGTCAGGAGCTCTGATGTGGCGTCACTGGGTGAGGGACCCTGGCAGGCTTCTCATTTACCCTGATGATGGAATTACCACCTCGACAAATACACACATTCTTAAGTTATATACATTTTGGTATAAATTTTTTTCAGTTTTGATAATATGTTATTATAAAGCAATCTTAAAATCTTATTAAATAAGCCATTTTTTCCATTACATCAGAAAAGCTGTTGGTTAATTCCAGGGGATTAGTGGGTTAGACTAGTTATTTTTTAATACATGGCAAAAAAAAACACATATTGTGCAGTGATTACCCAGGATGCATCACTCCATGTAACATTGGTGACACTCATACACCAAATGCACATATAAAAAGCCAAATCAGGACTTGCATTGTGCTGGATCCCATTTGTCAGGACAACAAGTTCCCCTTCCCCCTATCCTCCGTCTGCCTTCCTGCCACTTGCCCTTGTGATCTGACAGACCCAGCACCGGGAGCAGACGGTTAGCATGACGAGAGGAGAGCCGGGAGAGCAATAGAGATAAATGGCCGTCCGTTCGGGGAGCGCCGGTACCCAATGACATATTCACTGCCTGTTTCAACAGCTCATTTGCTAGTGCTAGCACCCACACCACCCCATTCATTTCTCTGAGAGATGAAGGCTAGCCGCTAAAGTCATCTGCTCACCGAGGCAGGGGAGGGAATTCAATATGAACGCAAAATAAAAGAGGAAGACGGAGAACAGAGGGACATCTTCCTGATTAATTAAGTTCCCTGGCCTCTCCACAAGCTGAGTAACATCCTGCCTTTGTCAGGGGGTGGGTGAATTAGACATGGATCATAATTAAATCCTGTGTCATTAGATTGGTGAGGCAGATCTATGTGTCTGCAAAGAAAGGTTGCTATCATCATCAGAAGGAGATGTCTTGAGGAAAAGGCACCTCATGTTTTATTTGTATTTACATGCGGCCCAGCCCATGCACTGTGAGGATCTGTACACATCATCTGTCTGTTTTTGGGTAACTTGAGCAAGCTTACGGCACCGATAATGCAGTCGGCAATTTTTATGTGGGATGGAGGCCTAAGGTTGAAGGAACAGATGTTCACACGAAACTTTGGTGGGGGGGGGGGGGGTTCAAAGTAGGACATTCGTCTCCAGACCAAAATAGCACATGTTCTTACAGACTTTTATCTCCTTTTCCTAGGTGCTTTTGAAAAGGAAGGCTCAATTTCACAGAATTTCTGAAAATGTAAATATATTAAAAATCAAATACATCATAGCCCTTTTCTGCTGTCTGCCTGTAGTTTAAATTGTAAAACATAGTTTAATTGTTGAGACAAACTCTCACTCTTCTCTAAAATACTGAACCATATACTAATGATAGGTCATCAGATCTTTGAAAACAAGGCTTACATATTACTGTATATGCAGCAGATGTCCCATTCAAGCTTCCTGGATTTCTCGCTTCTCCAGTTAATTTTCTGTTTGACTTTCTAGGTGTGCAAGGGAAAACGGACACAGTAATGAGCAGTGTGCCTACAAGCAAAGAAGGCTGTGGGCTTTGGTCAGTGAGAACTCAGCAAACCTCAAGATCATGCTTAGAATTCTTCACTAGTCTTCTCTAGTCAACCATCTACATTTGCCTTATATTTCAGTTATGTGGCATATATCGGCCCAGGTATCAACATGAACTACTTAAAATGTATTTATAGTTTGTTGAACAGATCTTGATTATTATATTCAGGTGCCTTATTAGGTAAGTTTATCAAAGTTATTAGGATTATAGGTAATTACATGCTAAGTGCAAATGAAGTCTTCTCGTTTCATAATTTGCATTAAGTGGATGGTAAATTTAGCAATAACCAAATGATTTTCAGTGCGTTACCATCCAATTATTCAAGCCGGATTACACTGAGAGAGCTCATTCTCACCACATGTAGCTTGTTCCTTGGGTATGCTAATGTAGTCAAAGACACTAGTTAAGTTTGCCCACAAAAGCATCAGGCCTTGTCAGCTCAACAGATGTGAGTAGCTGTCATTAACTGTGGGAGCAGCACAGCTAGGTGTGTGTTAGAGATTGATAATGTTTTCAGGGGACGGCATCCTTGTGTTTTCCTGTATTGGTATTCCTGCAAACAAGAGCAGCTTTCAAAGCAGTGATTTCTTTTATTTGTGTCTCTGTTCTGCACCGCAGCTGGAGTAGCACCCTTTTCTCTGTGTAGGCATTTATGTACATATATAAAATGTGATAGTGATAGCCAAACGTGGCATTCGCTTCTGCGTATGATCTGAAGTTGGCACTCAGCGATGCTGACACTGAATGCCATGAAAAGCACTGAAAAAGACAAAGGAAAAAAGAAAGGAAAATGCCAAAAGGATAATTTCAGCAGTCTTATAAAATCCATCTACACAGAATGAAAAGAAAAGCTGGCTACTGAGCCTCACCAGCATTTATTTAAATGATTTGGCCAAGATTTAAGGGTGTGGTTGTCACAGTTCCCACATGAAACTTGAGGGACAGTTGAGCACTTGTAAAAGTCCACTGTTGCAGAACTAACTTTGTTCTTAAAGTGGTTCCAAATAGATGATATAATGTCACTCAGTTCCAAAAGTTTTAAGGACCTTGACCAGTGTCCTTAAATAATTAGTATCTGTTATAGTTCTAGGAATTGTCAAGGAAAAGTTGTAATTATGATGTTGTCTAACAAAATTTGAAAGCAGGTAGCAAAGAGTCATTTTCTGATTGTAGATAATGAGCTCCTGCTGCTCTGTGCCCCCAGAAAGCTCGTTTGTTATGCATCTGTCAGCGTGGCACTGCTGTTATCTGCACGATGCACTGCACAGTTTTTTACAGTGTCTTCTGCTGCACCTTCATTCACTGCCTTTGAAAAGAAGCCGTTTGTTATTGTCATGAGAAACTTTCTGCTAATTGTCAGTTTGCAGCCCCGCTTTGCCCTGTAATTAACTTTGTTTCATCGTTTGGTCTGGCTCCTGCTATACCACTCTGAGCGCCAGTCTGCTTGCTGTCGGGAGCCCGGCTGACGTAGCATAGTGACTGTTAAATTCTCACTGCACAAAGGTCCATGTCATCACTGTTATTGTATGATTGTATATAAACAGTATTGTGGTGAGTGTGGGTGTCATTTTAATAAAACGGAGGCCACAGCTCTTTTTAAGAATGGAAATTAGACTTTACTGACATTCACCACTAATTCACAAAACAGCAGCACAGACACGGAAGCCAACAGTTCAAATGACTCTCACACTTACAGTTACACGCTAACATACATGCGACACACAGCAAACGTGACGCTTTTACGACATTTACTATTTACAACATAAAATGTGTTAATATAGACTATTTACAGATCACGTGGTACAAAGCATCCCAGTAACTGTCTAATTGGTCCTGCCGACCAAAGAAGTAGCATCACATTGCCCCTTCCTAAGGGGTCAGCCGCCCTAGCAATCCCCTTTGTCCACTACAAAGTTCCTCAAATGAGGTGGAAGCCGACGGTGTTGCCTTGGCTGGCATACTACAGTCCATGGCCTTCTGGGTGCACTTTCCTCTGTTGGCGTGTCCTCATCCTTGGCCGCTGCAGTGGGGTCAGGTCTGGCCAGGGGGGTGATATGGGGCCAGACAATTCCTGTGCAGGACCACAGCCTTTCATCGCTTAGGCAGCCAGAGGCAATAGATGACATCTGAGAGGCGTTTAAGGATCTCCACCTGTCCTCCCAGTAACTGTCCTGCTTGAACGGCCACCACCCCATACAGATGGAGCAGTATACCCAAACTGGGTCCCGGCTGCCGAAGTCCTGCTCGTGACCGCATGCATCACAGGTGCACTTATGCCAAGCAGTCACTGCCCCTTGGTGTTTCCAGGGTGTTTTCACGACCCTCAGACACTCCCGGACACTCACACAATCTCCGTACCTGGCTCCTTTATGTACCTCCGGTTCTGTTGTACACAGCTCTTACCCAAACATCAGCACAGCTGGAATGCACAGAGCACTCTCCTGTACCGTTACTTGGTATGCCCAGATGACCGTGCCAGTTGCGCTGAGGGTCGGTGGTTAAGATAGTGAGCTGTGTGGCACGCTTGTGATTAAACCACTTCACCCGCCCATCACTTTGAGGATGAAGGGGAGTGGTGGTTCTTCATAATCTATGATGCCCCCATCTTCCTGATCTTCTGCCTGACACTCAGCGAGCTCCAGCCATCCATCCGTCTCAGACGGATGGGTGGAGCATCTCTGGTATCGGTTCAGTGTTGGACAAGTGCCGTTGGTTTGCGTTCATCATTCTAGGCTGCAAAAATGCCCATGTGTCCATCATGCAATGTCCTCAACCAACCCATGTTGCTCTGCTGAAACAGCTCATGACCTGCCTGCGCAGTCTCTGGAATGCTCTGCCTCCTTGTTGCCACCCTTGCGCTATGTCAAAGTTGTTGGATTCTCATCCAGGGGTGCCAGGTCAGTTAGAAATGAGGCCCACCGCCGTGTCCACCAGCTTTGCTTGTGATTGCCATCTTGGTGAAGGCTCACAATGTCTGTGCTGATGTGGAGCATGGTCCTGGTGACATCAGTGCAAGACCCCAGATAGGACAGCAAGTTGAGCCCGATGATAAAGAATCTTAGCCAGCCACACTTCCTGCTCAGTGGTCAGCCCCACTAGCATAATGCTGAGTTGCCTCCTGCCCTTCATCAGCAAGCACATGCCAAATAATTTATGGGCGTCGGACCTGAGTTGCCTCCCATCCCGGCCGGGCTGGCTGATCGGTGCCTGGGTGCACTCCTGGGAGGATGAGTGTGATGGTCAATCCTGTTTCCACGAAGGCTTGACAGTGGGTGCCCTCCACTATGCAGTCTACATAGACTACATGGCCAGCTAGCTCACTTGATGAAACAAGGACGAGGACTCATTGGTGGGCAGGTGCTCCTTTACGATGATCCCAGTGTTGCAGATGCATATTTTCAGCAGGCACTGCAGCATAACTATTGGTTGGCATGATGTTGCCAGCAGAGACAGGATGGTGGAGTCAGTTCCTTGATAAAGGTGTGAAGCGCCAGCTTTTCCTGCATGGTGTGGGGAAAATGGGCATAACCCTGTCATGCAGTTACTGAGGTCTGCAGCATATGCACCCAGATTCTCACTCCTCGGTCTCTACCAGTTTGCCAGATTCCCCCTCATAGCCTTCTTCGATGGCTGTTGGTAGAACCGCTGCTCTATTGTTGTGACCAAAGTGCCACAATCCTGCTACTCTGAGGAGGCTGTGGAGTGCCTCCCCCCACAGCGCAAACCCCAGGTGGATCGTCATCTCCGTGGATGTTGTGGTACACCAAACATACTTGGACAAGGTAAGGTTGTAGTGGTTGTTCTCTGCTGTAGCAGGGGAGCTTTGCGACTGTCTTTGTCCCACTATCCACACTTTGACTTTACACGGTGCTTTCTGTTGGGGAGTCACGGTGCAGTGCACCAGCTCTATCGGGTCACTCTAGGAAGGCCTAGCGTTCGGTTGCTGGGGTTTCCCTCTGATCTGCCACTGCTTCTTCTCTGTGCTGTCTGCAAGTCTGGAGCTGTCAGAATCATTGGAAAGATTGTTGATTTCATCGATGATCAAGTATTCCACTCCTGACTCCTGTATAGTGAGTGTGGATTTTTAATAAAACAAAGGTGACATCTCATTTTAAGAATGGAAATGAGACTTTACTGACATTCACCACTAATTCACAACACAGACATGGAAGCCAACAGTTCGTATGACACTCACACTTGCGGTTACACGCTGACACACTCAGGCATTCCACAGCAAACATGTGAATATTACTGTACATTATTTACAAATTGCACAGTGTGGTTCAAAGCATGCCATTAAGCTGTTTAATAGGTTCTGGTGTCCAACCCTGTGGCATCACAGTATATAAGTCTTAGGCAACCAAAGAATATTATGTTCAAAGCTATTTATCTGTACTCTATATGGACAAATTGTTACAGCGTCTAGGCATGACGTCGCCAGGAACAAAGGGGAACGATCCACTTGTGACTTTGGGGTAACACTGGGATTTATTAACACAAGGGACAACTCAGGGAAACTGAAAACCAAAAAGGACCACAAGGGATCCAAACCAAAAACGGGGAAGAACACAACCTAAGGAACTTAGATTCACAGCAGGGCAGTACCAAGAAAGACCAGGACATACTCTAAGCAGGCCCTCCACTAAGGCCCAAACTAGGACCCACTAAGCAATGCAATGACTCACCAGGGAACTAAACAAAGGCAGACGCTTAAATACAAAGACTAAATCAGAGGCAGGAGTGAGGCAAGACAATTAACCAATCAACACAGAACCAGGAAATGACCAACAGGTGGAAACAACTAACTTACAAATGAACAAGGACCAAAACTAGAAACTAAGGACATAACAGGAATAACCACCAGGAATACAGATACATAAGAAAGGCTAACAAGAAGAAGAAACATGGAAATAAACGTACAACAGAGTAAATCAAAACACACCAGGAATAGACGGAACACAAAAGCAATAACCAAAACCCAATAATACAAACAGATAGGGCTGGATTCAAAATCACGTCTCAAGGGAACAGCCTTGCTACCACCTACTTAGCCCATTGAGCTACACGGTGGCCATGTAAACAAGGGAAACACTAGAGTACATCAGGACACCGGGAACTAGGGGGAAAAGACACAAAAGACGGGGTCGCCGGGTACCGATCGTGACACAAATGTACCCTGAGCAGCACCCCAGCCATTCCATATTTCTGAAATTTGACAACCTGCTCATTTAGTTAATTTAATCAGTTAACTTCATGAGGCATATTAACCAACCATTAATCAACTGATCTTATTGAGTGTCCATAAAGACTTGTGTACATCAACAAAGACATTCCTCTAGCTGCCATGCGCTCCGTTCTGCCTGCTCAGAGAAGGCTCAGAGCTGTGCGGCGGTAGCAGAGCATGAGGCGCCACGTTAATGGAATTAAGTAAAGAATTCCCCACTGGTATATGGGAAAAAAACATGGTATTTAAACGACCTTTGGTTTGTAAATAAATGCCCAAATAAAACACACCGAGAGCTATTTGAAAAAGTAATTTGATGATGGCTGTGAAGACAATGAAAAAAACATATGTTTAGGGGCTGTCTGCATCCTCAGCGTTTCCACCGGAGTGCCTGTTCAAGCAGCATTGTTACAGGAACAGATCTATTCAAATGCTTTCACTTTGTCTTTAATTTGATTATGTTTTTGTGTTTCTTGGTTTTTTTTGACTGCCATCATTCACGCCCGCAGTAAGTGGCTATAAGGAAACTGGCTGCTTGGTATTGCTGCGTTACTCAGCACCTCCCTATCGCCCTGTAAATGCAAAGTGATGCTGGCTGCCAGGAGGAAACAGCAATGATCTCTGGTTTTGTGTTTAAACAGCACTTCCCCAGGGAAGTGCGGTCGCATCCATTAACCCAAAGAGTTGCAATGTAACACAAACTGCACTTATATGTAGGCAGCAATGGATGGGGAATGCTGCCAAATGCGCTGGGGATAGATCTCCATTTAATATTTTTATAGGATGAGCAACTGGAGCTGGGCCATTAGTACTGTAAATTGTGGGATCTTTAAATCGTGGTTAGTTAATAATCTGAAAATAAAACACTGGATGTGCACACACTACAAGCACAGAAGTCTGGATAATCCCAAAGCAATTCAGGTCACCCGGTTAATAAAACACACTCTTACCATCCATGCTGGATCTTCCCACCTCTGTCACTCTGTAGCAAAGAGCAGCAGTACACACACATTCTCGTTTCAACAACAAATTATGAAAAGTAATTAATTTTAACTGTAAATTTATATTTTACATTTAAATTTACATTGCTAAGTTGCCTGGGGCTTTATGCCCCTGGTAGGGTCACCCAAGGCAAACAGGTCCTGGGTGAGGAACCAGATGAATTGTGGCTCACAAGACCCCATCCATCCATCCATTTTCCAGAACCGCTTATTCCATTTTGGGTCGCAGGGGGGTCCGGAGCCTATCCCGGAGGCTGCGGGCACAACCCAGGATGGGGCACCAACCCATCGCTGGGCACACTCACACACCATTCA